>JAVKPL010014692.1:0-90710 GCA_032173675.1 Gastrolobium villosum
TCCATGTAAGAATTTTAACTAAGAATTGACAAAACAAATTAAAAATAAGCCTCTACCGAAACCCAAAAAAAAAATGCTACAGCCAAATAAAAATGCATACAGAGTGAGCGAGCAAGTAACTATGTAAAGCCTCCATTTGAGAAGAATGAAAACAGAGCAATGGAAAAACGAAAGATGATGCATAGTGTGTATGAAACCCTTGTTTCAAAATAATGAAAAACATAATCAAATTCTCCAAAATAGGGAGCACTCAGTAGCATTTCATTAGTTCCTTTTCATTTAACTATATAAACTTATTTTATTTTTTCAATTACTTTTATGAGAATTGATGAAAGAAAAGCAAAAAAAATTAATTAATGAATCATGGATTCATATGCTGATATGGAATTGATTCATGCATGTATCGTACAACTCAAAGTCATCTCTAATTCATGACATGATAAAAATCGATGGCTTGTCAATTGTGTGATTCAAATTATGAGTCATGCAATTCTCATAACTATGAATAACACAAATCTTTTGTTTTATGGGCTGGCAAGGAGGGGTTTGGGTATCTTTCATGAGATTGTAGGTTTAAATTTCATGTCACCAATGTACAATTGTGAATATAAGAGGAAGAAGCATTACACCAACCATGCCAAGAAAAGGATTTTATTGTGCTCTTGAAGAAGCTTCTTAGTTCAATTAAACAGGATTGTTTAACTTCTAACAAAGTAAAGATAAATGAGAATATAAGCAAATTAGAAATCACGAATTGTGCAATTCTAAGAACTATGAATAACACAGATTTTTTTCTTTTTTGGGCTAGCAGTGGGGGTTTGGGTAGCTAACATGTGATTGTAGATTTAAATTACCATGCCACCAATGTACCAAAACAAATCCTTTCTTTCATTTTATACTAAACTACAAGGGTAATATTTTTCTTATGTTGCATAAGAAAAGTACTATCTACTACACTCACATTTTTTAAATGGGTCCTAAAAAAAAAAATCTCCACCTCCAACTCTTTTCTATCTCCTATTTATTGTTTGGGTAGGAGATAATATTTTTCTAACATAAGAAAAATATTACCCAAACTACAAAAATGAAGAGGCAATCACACTCATTCGCCTTTTTCAATCTTGAGCTAAAAACTTCCCCTCTTCCATTCCTTTCTTTCAAATGAAATCAATATTCAAGAGGAGGACACATTACACCAATCATGCCGTGAAAAGAATTTCATTGTGCTCTTGAAGAAGCTTAAAGGAAAGTAAGCGAAAAAGGGAGAAAATGTGAGAGGATATATAGAGAGAGCTTCTGAGAATTCTCTTGTATTATTGACTTGAATGATTATGAATACAGTGAGTCCTATATAGAGGAGTAGGAAACTAGGAAAACAAGCCAAGAGTCCAGTTACTGTTGCAACTGAAGCAAAGGCAAGCCAGCTCAGTAAAACCAAAGCAAACAGACTCTTAACAAACCTGTAACTACTCAGCAGCTTAACAGCTGGAGTAGACAAGGCTAGTCTAAACACTAGTACATCAGATACAGACCCTGAGCTGTCCAGTTGCAGGAGATACACACACACATCAACATTACATATACTGGTATAGAAATACAACACAATGTAAAGGTATACATATACTCTAATAAAGCATCTTGCCTTCAATTAAACAGGATTGTTTAATTTTTACATAAAGATAACTGAGAATAAAATAAATTTGAAATGGTGCATGACTGCGTGCAACTAAAAGTTTTACAGAGAATATACATAAATCAATCAGATATTGTCAATATCTCTGCTTCAATCTAAGAATCAACCAAGAATTTGAAAGTGCATGGAGACTGGAGAGCAACAGAAAATTGGAGCCTTAATAGTTGGAGTTCACTCCAGGTTATTAGAAACTAATCTCTCCCAATTTTTTAAGATCTTTTACTTCCAGAACATTTGATCAGATATGCAAATTAATATTAGGATGTGATTTTAGTATGGTATTTTGCAGATTTTGGCATATTAAAAACATCCTTAATACTCCCAAATGATGGAGAAAAGGGAAGAAAGTGAATCTAGCAAACATGGGGATCAATGGACATAAAAACTAGAATAAGAAAACATACCTTAGCTCTAAGATGGCCAACAGGACTGCTGAACTCAGGAAAGACATGTTGCACTAACATTCGCTCAAGTTCAGATTTGTACGGTTCAGTCTGCTTCAGTTTGTCACAAAGTGCCCCAATAGCAAGAAGAGCACCATCTTTCTGTCTATAGGGCTTGTGTTCTATAGAAGCTTCATCATACCTAGCACAGCAAAAACCTGAATATTGCACCCAACTATAAATTCCTTCATTCTAACAATAAGCAAAATATTACCTTCTGAAAACTTCAACTACGAATTGAATAAACTTTTGAAGATTTTCTTTCCCACGTTTTCGAACCAACTCACTCACAAAATCCATGGAAGCAGTTCTAGGACTATACAAATCTTCAATAATGTCTGTAATAAAGAATGAGAAGCCATAAGCAATGCCAATTCAATTCGGTGAAATACTGTTTCCTTGTTTACACACCAATAAAACTTACCATAGCCTTTCCTTACATATTCATGTGGATCTTCATCCCAAAGCTTTTGATCATTATCATTAAAGCACATAAGGGGGAAAACTATTTCAAAAAGAAGGACATCAAGCCGAGGTTGCAGCAGTGTATACATATTATTCCTTGAAATACTGCATATGTTAAAAAAGTTGAGAGAAAGAATTAATATGAGGAAACTAAGCAATCACAAATAAAAGCATTCAACATAACAACTCATATTCTCGATTTGAATATGCCCTAACTCTCCAGACAGCATAAACTTGTTCCAGTGTCTGATTTGAAATTTAGAAATCAAATAGATACATCAATAGTAACATCTATAGCAGAAATGTACTGACGTCAAGCGTGGGGTCTTTGTTTTCCTAGTATTAGTGATAGCAACATAGCATCTTGACCACATGATCATAGATGCTCTAATCTACTACATGTCAAGCACCTACTCCACCTTTAGTTGCTAAACAGGAACCTAAAAAACACATAAGCATATGAATGGACATAAGCAGTTAAGCACCTTTACCACCACCCCTCTCCTGCAACAAAAAACCCACCCTCCCAAGTTATATCAAAAACTAATAGGGTTATGCTGCAAGCATAAGCTTAAAGATCAAATCATCTCAGAATTTTGGTTTAGTTTTGGCTTTGGGGTTGATTGTATAAATCATAACTTTTCTAGATCACTATTATTTAGGTTTACACGCATTAGTAAGTTGTAACCGCAATTGGTTTTAATTTCAGGCATTTGGGTATTTAAATAAATTTCACAGTATTTAAATTTCTTTTGGTAGACCAGACCTTGACAGTTATTGGGCTTATGTTTTAACCGTTCTTAAATTTAGCCCAAATACTTAACAGACAATACCTGGGGGATAACTTGTGAGGTCTACTTGAACCCCTCCAATGCGCAACCTTGCTACACCACAACCTTTTTATTGCCCAGACTCCCATTACACTGAGCAACGCGCTATTGCTATATACTTTATTGTGACACACAGATTAAAGACTACAGGTGATTCCTACAGAATCCTAGGTGGGAATTTTCTTCTTCTCAGTCTTCTTTCATGTTAAATAGATCATCTACACCTACAGAGATCTGAGTTCCTTTAGCAAACATCATTAAAAATTCATGCAATCAAAAATCCAGATGATTCTTCCTTCAATTTACCCTGGAACCCATAAGATTATATCATATGTCAAAATCAATATATCTGGCGCTTCATCTGATTCTAGTGCACCTCATTCCAGGTTTTAAATAGGTTGAAACAGAAATTTTCAAATTTTCAAGGATTATGTACACATGTAATGTCACAATTAGTCTTTCTGCCTTGGCACTCTTAGTTTTAATCATTGGTTATATATATATATGGGTAAAGTGTGTCATTTTAAAGGATGTAAAGTTGTGTCATTTTAAGAGAGAGAAAGAGATAGATAAAGGAGGAGAGAGAGTTGACAAAAAAAAAATAAAGGTGTGGGTCCCACTTCTTTGTGAGAGTGAAAGGATATAAGTTGTGTCATTTAAAATGATATACATTTTTCCCTATATATATATATATATATAAACCTGCTGTTTTTTACTCAACATCCAGCATATAAAAGATACATCACATTCTACATGTTCAAGACAAAAATAAACAAATAAAAGAAAGAAACATAAAGCAAATAAACTAGCTGTTCTTTTTCCCTTAGGTCCAAGCCTGGGCATTCATGAAAAATACATATAAAACGAGGTATCTAAATCATATCCATTTTTATATAAAAGTAAAACATATTAAAATCATATCCATATATTTAAGTCCTGTCTTTGTATAAGAGTAATAGACATTAGTTCTCCCCTCTTTAATCTCCGTTTTTGCCAAGTAGATCAATATCCAGAACTTTGATATAAACACTGGTTAGCATTATTTAACATCTATATGTACGAAATAGATAATTGAATTCGTCCAATTTGCATAATGCAATTTTTCTCCCAAACTCCTCATAGCCAGCATCTAAACTACCACATATTCTATGAGAAGACAGTGACAAAGAATAGGATGAAGTATTTTTGTCATCAGATGGAAGCAAACCATATATACATTTGTTTATGGTACCTTCCATGGCTTTTAAAATGATGGGTCAACATATAAAGTACTGTGAATGGGACATTTATACCAGGGAAACAGCCAAACTAATCAGAAAATATTTCTATCCTAAAAATCTATTTGCATCATCATTTAGCTGCTATGGATAGCCCAGTGAGATTTTAACACATAAAATTAGCTGAACAAAACATGTATAACCCTACATAAATCAGAATTTATAGCATGTAGTTAATGAAAGGAAGCTAAAATACGATGTGATTCCATGACATGGAATAACATTGCAAATGATTCCATCCACCTGTTGCTTAGATATTGAAGAATCAGGTTGATAACTCTGTCAGGTAAATAGCCCCCAACACGAATGACATTTAACAGATTTAAGTGACACTCTAAAATCCTCCCTGCATAATGCTTCTGAAACATTTGAGCAAAGGCTCTGTTTTCAGGGTTTTGCAGCTTCAAGTCTCCAAAACTGTAAAAAGGCAATTTAAGCAACATGGAAATTCAGAATCAATCAGTCATGCAGCAGCAATGCTCATATTTATTAACTAAATTAATCCACAACTCCAACATACCGAGTGTAGAGCCTATTTAGAATGTGAACCGTCCATTTCTTGACCTTCCACCAGCCCCATGATTTTCTAAGCTCAGGATCAACAGACTGACCTTCAGATGGAACAGGCCTCTCCAATACATTTAAAAAAAGCATCATCCAAGCATTGAAGATATTTTGGTCAAACAACAGCTTTGGAATCTCCAACTGAATAAACTCAACAATAAACCCAGAATTGCACTTGTCAATTATGTGAACTTGAGTGGAGGAAAGAATCAAAATAAGTCAAGCAACTAACAATGCGATCTCAATTGTAAAAGAGGCTCTCTGCTTTCTTTCATTTACTAACAGCAAGTTTCAACCAAGACAGAAGAAACTAACATCAAGGCAAAGATTATTTAAATACACAACACATTATCAAGATTACGATTAGGATTTACATAGACAGTAAAGTTCTTCTTTTTTGTTTTTCATGCCATAAACCTTTCTGTATATTTGATATGAAAGAGAACATTCACTGCTACACAAACTACACTATTAAGAACATGTTACTGAAGATATAAACATCCCAAGATAACTTTCTATTCTTTGTTTATTGAGATTTAATATCAGGAAGGAGAAAAGGGACTTCAACCAAAGAGCAGGGAAACATAAAGCGATATAACCACATTGGGTAAAAAAGGAATACATGCTACACAGTAAATAATTATAATCACAGGTTTTTAAAAATGACTTGTCAATAAATGCAACATGCATCTTGAACAAGGTATGATCTACATTTAAGAAATACACATGAGGAGAGAAAGCATACATATATGGAGGACCAGAATATTTTACAGATAAGCTTGATTAAGTCTGCTATTTCAAGTGATGGATTAACAATCTGGACAAGCCTGTTAAATATACTGAGAAGGTGAGGAAATGTCTCCTCAACAATGCGATAAACCGGTGTCCTCTCTTCATCTGACTTGAACCTGAAAAGATAAAATAAGAAAGTTTATGGAACTAACATATATGGGAAGAATCAAAAGTCAATAAGAGTACACCGTATAAGCTCTTGTCCAACATGATATCAAAATATATGGAAATAGAAACCTTCCACCATTTTGAGTCTTACTGATGCAGATAACAAAATAATCATACTGATTAAAACGTATGGGATGGGGTTTGAACCTTCCTTCTGAAACAATGTCAACTCCTGTCTTATTTTATTTTTTTCTTTACAGGCATTTGGAAACATCTCATTTTTTCTTGTTGCTTCCTAATCTTTCATTCATTTTCTTCAACAACTAAAAATAAACTTGAAATTATAACTCAAAAAATATTTACTGTTAATTATTGGTCCAATGTACTTTATTTTGTATTGAAAACCACAAGACAAATATATATATATATATAACAAGTGTATACCTTCAATAAAATGACCTAACCAAAACAGCACAACCGTATTCATAGACATTACAGTTGTAATATTAAAAAGAAAAAGAAACAAACAGGGACTTCCCTGGTTCAGAAAGCAAAGAGCTATGTCAAAAACATTGGACAACATTAGCAGCTAGTGAGAAAATTTAGAAATAAGAGATGACACTTGTGGGAATAATTTAGAAATCAAATTACTAAGAGCATGTGATAGATCCCAATTTGGAGACCTATCGTGTCTTAATCTCTTACATTTTTTCTTGATTTGCCACTTATTTTTGCGAACGTATTGCCCAATTTAATTCGATTACCACTCTCTTTCCTAATATTCAGGCTAGAACAATTCAGTACGTATTTGGGCCGGTTATAGAGCAAATCATGCTTACATAGGACATATCAATCCCAAGCTCTCAACTCAATTGGACGAGATATGAGGACCCAGCAAGGAGAAGAAAGCCCAAAAGGAAGATTCCAGAGAAGCCAAATCAGCAACAAAATGAAAAAGGAGAAAAAGCATTTCCCACAAAAGAATGACAGCAAGGAGGAGAGAGAGGGCAGTTGGAATCTTATGGTTACATAGAAAGTGGAATGAAAAAGTTAAAAAAAAAAAAAAAGGAAAGACACACCAAGAGGGGGACCACAAGCAAATGTGGTGTGTGTGAAGAGACATATATAAGGAAGAAAAACAGACAGAAAAAAGGAATTCGCCCATTATTCATCTCCTTCTCAACTTCATCTTCCTCACTATAATTCCTCCATAACCGCAAGCTCACTTATGCAACTTTTTAGTGTTTTTCATTTTTTTACTGTTTTTGTTGTTAGAATTGAATCTGAAATTAGGACAAGTAATGTCTCTGTGTTTTAGTTGCTGTTTTTGTATTTTGGGTTTAGACATGCTTTGTGGCATGAGCTAAACATCCATGGTTGGAATGAACAAGTACAAATTCTGTTTTCATTGTTTTAATCTGATTATCTTATAGCAACAAGAAGTGGATCTATTTTTGGGTTTAGTTTTACTTGTTTGAATTATTTCTTGCACAATCTTAAGAATCAACACTTGGAAAGGATTGATTTTGGAAAACAGAAGTGGATCATATGTCATAACAATCGCTTTTTAGCTTTTGTTTGAGAGTTACCCTAGGAATAGAGAACGGCATATTCTTGCGCGAAGGTTCTGGGTTCAGATATTAATTCCAAGTTCTTAATGTATGAGAGGAATCTATGTATTAAGCACTGAGGAATAAGTTTGGTATGAGAGGAATCTACATCAACCATTAGAGAACCTGAGTCACAGCTTGATGCTACTCCAAGGTATTCAGGTAAAGGAACAAAATAGGAATTGGGAATGTACATTCCAATCAGCTTTTCTTTGATTTCATTTCACCATATAAATTGTGTTTTTGATCTAGTTAAGCAGTTATGTAAAGAGGAAAATCTAAAAACAAGTCTATTAATCGCAATTACGTTCTGCTCTTTATTTCTGAATATATTTTTACTCCTGGAACTTCTATGAAACCGATTTCAATTTCTGTCCAAAGAGCTCTTGTTATCTAATTTACACATTTTCCCTATGGGTACGATACTTGGGACCTAATATTCTACTTTATTACTTGATGTGTACACTTGCACTATGGACTCAGTAATTGCTCTTTGATTGCTCTCCGAAGTAGTTACTGAATTCATTCCATCAGTATATACAAGAGGGCATGGGCAAGATCAGCAACCCAATCTTTCAATTTAAATAAAATAGACAGAAACTTACTCATATTTTCTAGAGAGGATCCGCAGCACAAATAAGGCACCATAGACTTGTTGATCCTGTAAGTTATGCTTCACCCAGTCTAGAAGATGAGGCCACTGCTCAGGATAATCAGAATGTATAACTGTTTTAAGGCATTCACCGAGTTGCACCCTATAAGCATAACATGTGAGAAAATAAAACAAGTCAATACAATAGAAATAAACAGACATTACGCAAAAGAAAATAAATCTTTCACAAAGTCTAGACCCTAGTAATCACCCACAAAGGGTAACGACAGTCATAAAGTCAATAAATCAAGACATAGTAAAATAAACAGGATTTGCTGCCAAGTACCAGGCAGCAACAGGCGAACAATCGTACCTCAACAAAGGAGGAACTTGAGTTACAAACACGAGAATGTGATCCCTCACCATGTCTTTATCACTCTGCAAGATCTTCTGTTGGGCATCTACATCAACCCAGAAAGAAGAGCATGATCAGAAAACAAATGGACTCATTATCTAATTCCCACCTATGATAAATGGCATACCAGTGTCATGAGGAGACCAATTCTTTGCAATGAAGTTCTTAAAATGAATACTAGCCACTTGCCGCACACCCATGTCACAGTTGTTGTCTACAATGATTTGCAACAGCCTCACCAGATGCTGAGGCGCATACTGGAACTGTATATACATATATTAAAAGAATTAAGAAAATAGCAGATGTTAGAAAAATTCACCAAATTAAAGCCCTACTATGTTCAAGCAGTATACATACACCAAAATTCACATTATATTGAGAGAAAATGGACACCGATATAAACATGAAAAAAATTAATGTTTTTGAAGTGTCCGAACTTCATAAATTGCAGGTAAGTGATTCGAGATTCAATAGGATAATCATAACCCATACAACCAAATAAAATCCATCAAACTAAATCACTACTACATTCAATCAGCACTCATACACCAAAATTCACAAGTTATATTGAGAGCCAACACCAATACGTTTTACAAGTATCTGTGCATCCTAAACACTTGTACTGAAGTGAATCGAGTCAAAACAAAGCAGAACCGATCAAAAATTCAATCAGCTACTCAATTTCCAGAAACCAATAGACTCGAACCTGATTCAAGCTCTGTTCAGCTGCCTTCCGTTCATCGGGATTCGGACTGAGAGCAGCTTGGAGTACAACAGCAAGACTTGGAAGATCCATAGCACCAAAACTCGATCAAAAAAATCACAAAAAATCTTCTATATGAACTCCGATCAACGTAGAAAACGAGAATTGAAAAAAACGATGAGGAATCTAAACCCTAGGAAGTGTCTCCTCTAGGGTTTAGAACACCCGCGAGAGCAACGGAGAATCGAACAGAGAGTGCGTTGTGATTTGTGAAATGAGAGAGAAGAGAGAGATTGAAGGAGAAGAAGTTGGAGGCTATTTAAACTGCTAGGGTTTACGTTTACGGCTTTTTAACCATCAAACCAGTAGTTTTCATTGCGACAATAAATAACTGATACTCTACTTGTCCTAGTTGGCCATTTTTGCGGTGTGTTTGGATACGGAGATATGCTAACACCGTACGGGGATGAGTTAACCCCGCGGGACTCGCAAAACGTCTGTTAAACCGTTAACGGGTAGCTATTCGTTGTTTGGTAAGGACATTCTTTCACGCTTTTGGAATTTGGACTCTCATGAAGGAAGGTGCAGCTTCGATGGGTTGGCTGCCAACTCTACCTAATTCCCAAACTGCATCTACTACTGTTGCTTGCATTTTATTTTTTCTGTGTTTTGTTTTTGTTTATTCATTTAAGGGTTTCTTTTTTCTAAAATTATTTTATATAACTTTATCTAATGTTAATCAAATGACGTTGTTTTGGGACGGAAATCATGGTATTTTTATAATTTTAATTTATTTCAGAATTATAATAGTATTTATCATTCTAACTTTTTAATTTTTCAACCCTAAGACTACGTCGTCATTTTAATGAGCATTAAATAAAATTATCTAAACTAACATTACATACTTTTTTCCCTTCTTAATTTCACATTTATGTTCTGAAATAATTTAGATTGTGCTTTTCTTACGGAGTGTGGCTGTACATTGCTGTTAAAATCATTTTCATAAGTTAAACTTTCTCATTGCAATCTAGGGAAAATGAATTGATGATTCACTCAAAGTTACATTTGTGTGCCCAAATAAAATAAAAGCATCAGAACACTCCATTTTCTTTTTTGCAATGAAGACAACCGGGTGTCCTCGGTTTTGAAAAAAGTGCATTTACATCTACTAAAAAACTTTGGACTTATTATGGAATATCCTTCTTCAATCTCTTTCAGTCACCTTGCTCTCGGGATACAGTCTGTAGGCTGACCCCTCATTGGAACAGCGGGTGCATTGAGCTTCACTACTGGAGAAAAGATGAGATTAATCCCCCAATCGAAGAAGAAGGCACATCCTCTAGCCCCAAAGATTTTCCAAGAATTTGATTGAGGCATGATTTGAACCCGTGACTCAAGCAAATCCCTGGGAGTTTGTGTAATATATTTTTATATAAACTATTCAGGAAAGATTATATTTATTTATTTATTTTTATTTTTATTATCTGATTAATTATTATTTGATCAATTTAAAATCAAGAGCAATCAATTTTTCAACTGTAACTAATCAGGTAGTAAGAATAATAAATCTAAAATTAGAGTAAGTATAATCATCTCCAAATTATTTTATGTAGATTAATCATGATTTTCTTATGTTTTATTTTTGTGTTTTATTTATAAATTTATCGTAGACGATTCTTGTAATAGTAATTGAGATAGGTTATTCTGCCTACTCTCATTTTGCTTATCTTTGTCTATCTCTTTCATTACCGTTCGATTACAATCTAATCCAACGGTCCATATTTGCGAAATAAAATAAATCATTTTTCCCCTTTTCTTTCTCCTCACTCCCTCCCTCTCCCTTTCTCTCTCCTTCCCTTTCTCTCTTCCTCGGCGCCAGCAACCATCCTCCTTCATTTTATTTTATTTTTTGAAAATTGCAATCATCCTTCTTGATATACTTGTAATTGACAGATTCAAAATCAAAAGGCAACTTGATAAATTAGATTGGGGGTATGAATGACTAAGAATGGTTTGGAACCTCAAATTTGGATTTGGACGATCTTTTTTTTTTTGGGATAAATTGGATGATCCTTTCTTCTGATTCATAAATGAAATATATCAATATATATTTATAATTGTTAAGTTTTATTAATTCATAGTCTCACAAAGAGCAATGATATGGGATGAAGCCATGAATTTGATCCTTATTTTGTATATTACATAAAAATGGAGGAACGGAGAGAAAGAAAGGGGAAAAGGGGGGAGGAGAGAGAAAGGGAAAATTAGGGTTTATTTTATTTCGCAAATATGGACCGTTGGATTATATTGTAATCGAACGGTAATGAAAAGGTAGTCAAAGATAGTCAAAATGAGAGTATGCAGAATAACCAATCCTATAGTAATTATTATGTTTGGTTTTTAAAACTTAAAAATGAATTTCTTAAAATGATGAAATGAATTGATGTCGGTGAAATAAAAATTTGTGACACAAAAATAGCTAAATTATATGCTAAAAAGGAAGGCCAATTATTAGGATATAGGTACAATGCACAAAGTTGCACGTAAGAGATATAAATAATATATAAACGGGGACGGGGTGCGAACGTACAAGGATGAGGACAAAAAAGGAAATAACATATAAAATAAAAAGAAAGAAAAATAAGGAAAATGGTAAAAAAAGGAAATAAGAATTTTGAATATGGAAAATATTACTCTCCTTTTACCTAAGGTAACTTATCTCATTTTCCTTCACTTCGATTTCCGCATCTCAATTTTTTTTTTCTTTTATTAGTAGATCCCACTCAGTTTCTCTCTATAACATAAGATACCTATCTTATGTAAAAGGAGATTAATAAAACTTTTGCATATACCTGATTTTTCAGTAAGCACAGATAATAATTTACTTCTCACTCGATTTATACTATGACTACACTTTATTCATTTTCATTCTTATTTTTTGGAAAACACACTTTATTCATCTTTTTATGAAAGTTTATATAAAGCTTGTAACTTTTTTTTGGGGGGGTAAGCTATAAAGGTTGTAACTTCGATCGTAACAGAGCTGTTGGAAAAATACCTTCAATCATTTTTTTTTAATTTTATACTCGTATTGCACTATTTATTTGAAATGATATTGGATTGGTTGGATATTTAGATTGAATTTAAATTGATTAGACCAAAGCATTAGTGTTGTGAAAAATTGATTCTTTTTTCAATCTTTTCGTATCTCATATTTGGATTTATATGTAACTGACACAAAATAGTTTGGGAAGAGTTGTTGTTGATAATGATGTTGAAATTGATTTATACTAATACCACCTATAAATTATTTAATTGTAAATTGGTATCTTTTATATAAGACAACATTGACAAAATTTCTTAAATTACTTTTGTTTGATCTGAGAGGATCGCAAATGTTTGACCTAAAAGGACCATAATCAATGTAGGATTTGTATGCTTGTCGGATTTATGGAATAAACGACCGGAAATGGTAACATATTATTGTGCACTAAAAGGCCCAAGGCCACATATACAATATATGTGCACAGTAACAATTAAAAGATTATAGGAATTAGATGTTGGATACCCAAAAGGCTTAACCAGTTATATATAGAAAGGGTTACATGATGCTGTGAAAGTTTGAATGATAGTGAAATTATTTAGGGATAAGATAATGGATAATAGCATTAGCATTTAAACTTGTCTATTTGATTGTTTTCTTTAAGATTGCATTCTCTCTAGGTTTCTTGCGTCCTTCTACCCCTATCTTCTTGAAGTTTGTGTTCCTACGGGAAGTGGGGAATGTTGCCCATTATCTATGTAAACCTTCGTCCACATTTTCATGCTTATCTTCAAGGATTATAGGAATATCCTCAAACACCTCCCTTTTTACAATTTTTCTTAGTGTATTTTCTATTACGAGTGGTTATAAGCGTTGCGCTACCACATCAGGTGAAAGTGCTAGTAAGAACGGTGATGGTAATTAAGGAGTGGATAGAGAGGCTATTGTCTGATGTGAAATACTGCATTTTTAGTAAAGAAAGGTCCCCCTAAAATAAGTTTTAGTTGCTTCTGGCGGTGGAGGAGTTTGTGGGAGGCCTTCCTAGGCTATGTAGCACGGACGCCGACATGGGACACGTGACACGATACGACACGACACTCCGACACGTTAATTCAAAAAAATGTTGGGTTTCGAACATTGCCAAATTCTTTATTGGGTCATCATAAAAATTTAAAAAAAAAAAAAAAAAACCTCCATTGCACTACACGTTTTGATATTAAATAATATTTTTAATTTATGTAGTGTATATTATATTTAATATTCAGTAATTTAACAAAAAAATGAATTTAAACTTATAATATTCATAAATTTTACAAAGAAAAATAAGACATCCCAAATATTTATATTAAATTTAATAAAATGGTAATCATAATCCAATGAATCTAATAATTTGAACTAAAAACTCAAAATTAACACACTAATCTAATAAGTGATGAAACAACCTTTTTTTGAATTTTTATAATGTATTATACACCAGACTAAGCTCCTTATTCACCGCAATCAAATGAGAAGTGTCGGGGAGTGATGATCGGTCATGTTGATTACGTCCGGTTTGAATGCCCCACAAAAAGACAAAAAACATACCATGTCGGAATGAAGACAAAAAACATACCATATGACATATGAAAAGGACACGACCCTGAAATACTTTCAGTTTTAAGGTTTTAAACCTAAAAGTGTCGGTGTATTCATCGGTTATGCACTTCCTAGGGATAGAGGAGTGGTGACAAAAGGTGTAAAATACAAAAAGATTGCAAGGAATTTGAAGCCATATTGCCAAATTCTTGATGGGGTCATCATACAAATTGAAAAAAAAACCTCCATTGCACTACTACATAATGATTAGCAAAAACTCAAGACCCTTCATGTAGAACAACATCATAATCTTTCTTATCTTATAACCCCAGGTAAAAGTAACCACTCTATCAATTCATTGAATTCGTAGTTATTGTGAGGCTCCACATTTTAACCAATATGCTAAGCAAGAACTTCATCACAACTCACTCGGGTAGCTATATGTATAAAAGAGATCTTCCTCCGTATATCTCCTTTGACAATCCAACTATCATCTTCACTTTTAGCCCCACCCTATTTGCCATTGAATTGCACTAGGGCGTCTTTATAAGAGATCATCTTACTAGTTTGACCATTTTATCTATTTTTTTTTTACCAAAATCCCCATTTTACCCCCTACATAACACAAGGACCAGGTGGTCCTAGACCATAGAAAGAGATATCATCGTTTTGGAGTGGAAATATATTTCAATACTTTAATTTATTTTTGTTTTAAATTAATTACCTAACATACTAAATTAACACACTATATGGATAATAAGTGATGAAACAACCTTAAATATATATTAGGCAGGTATGTAATTGAAAAATATGTTATTTAAGGTTTCTTAAATAATAATAATAATAATAAAGCAGAGGCAACATCTTCTTTCTCGCTATTTGAGTCAAATGCAACCCAATTTATGTAAAGATAGGTTGGGGAATTTTTTAAGAAAAGCTTAACATTATTTAATGAATTTTAGTCCATTGTTTAGTCCTTTGTCTTTTTTTTTTGGATTGATTTGAGCAAATTTTACCAAGAAACACAAGGAGCACTCGACCAATTTTCCAGAGCTTGTATTCACTTTGAGATTTGTTCAAGGTAGGTTTATGTAATTGTTGTTTACAAAGTAATCTAAATTTTGCTTCTAACATATTGGTATGTTCTCTATCCTTTTGTTGTCAATAGTGAAAATTTCTTTTTTTCGACAAATTTTAGGGAGCAAATTGTCTTGGTACGTTGGTAAATATTTAAGGATAAGGTATTGTACTCTCCGGTCAAGAGAATTCAATAATAGACACATATTGGCACTTCAACCTTCCTTATCTTTTCATGGTCTATCCGAAAAGAAAGAGAATTCAATACTTCTTGGTCGCGAATATCTAAATATGACAGATCGCCCTGTGAATCTCTTTGCTTCGAAACAAAACAATTTGAATCAGTCTCAGTCGGGATCTTTTTTTTAAGAGAAGATTGATCGACAAAGAACAGAAAACAAAAGAGAAAGCAAAAAAGGTCAAGTGACATATTAGTTAAACCTATCCTTATATATATTTTTATTTAGTTAAGCATACCCTTATATGTTTCTAAAGATACCATTTTTCAAATTTAAACCCGTGACATATTAGTCACATAATACTTGTATATGAATTGCCAAGTCAAATGACATGGAGGTGATTTGTTGTTATGTGATATAATAACTCTCCTTTATGGTTTGATGGTCAAGATGGAGAGGACTGTTATATTGTTGCGATTTCGGCAAGTATATTGATCGTTTAAGTAAATAAAAGTGTGAGTAAAGTATCGTCTCACGGGGATTAATGAACCAAGTACTATTATGATTATTCCTTCTAATTTGGACTAATTGATTTGGTTGTTGATAAAAATTGTTGAATTAAATTAAAGGAATCAAAAGTAATTATAAGAACAATCAAGAACATGCAAATAAAAACAATCAAAATTGATTCTAATAAGTGTGATTGAAGAAACTGCGATAAATAACTGTAGTAGGGTACATTTCACTTTTGATCCCCCTTTAGTAATATAAATTAATTCATATAATTAATTATTTCAATTGTTCAGACAATTTATTTTCTTAAAAATCAATTGTTTAAACCCTAATGCCTTAGTGTATTTTAACCCTTTAACCCAATTAAAATTCTAACGTCTTAGTATTCTTCATGATTCAAGCATTAAGTTCAATGAATTGAGAAGTCTGTAATTCATACAAGCCTATATCTAGATCATGCACAAATTATTATTTTACCCCAATCAGAATTAAAATTCCAGTATGTCTATTGTGAGCTCTAACCCTCAAAATCCTATTAGAGTGATCAATTCTAATAAGGATATAATTTTTATTCAAGGTAAAATAAAACTAATTAACAAAAAATTATAAAAAAAATTCAAATATAAAAAAGGGTTCACGTCAGATCCATGACCCTAACAACAAAAGAAAACTAGCCAAACATAGTTGGCTTAAACAAAATAAAGAAGTTAAAAAAAAATGAAAGAAAAGAAGGAGAAGAAGAAGAATCAAATGTCTCCAGTATTAAATTTATTTGAAATTCGGATATCAAGCGTAAGCCTCCACGAATTCTCTCAATTTCTTAATCTCTCCAAAAGTCTTCAACCAGAAGATCCTTAACAAGGGTTTACATTCTCCTTTTATACTTGATTCTAAATTTGTCCAAATCTCCATCAAATCCTTGGTGTATAATCATTTTTTAGATACAATTTGATTTTCATTTAAAAGTAGTCATGTGCTTTTGGCGCCAGTGGCGCCATTTTTGCGCTAGAGGTGTGGTGAAACAATATTGAATTTAAGCTCTAGCGTTGTTAGCGTGACACTCACGCTAGTGGCGTGGATGAATTGTGTTGTGCCAGTGCTTTAGCGTGGTATTCGCACTAAAGGCGCGGTGAAACAAGAACTTAAATATACTCTGGCACCATAAGCATGGTTTGAGCATGATTTATCGACTTTATTACTAATATAAGCTCTTTTTACTTCAATTAAATTAAATCCTTACTATTTTAAGCCTTGAAAACATTACATGCTAGAGGCATATTACATATCCTCCACTAGTCCATTATATAATCTGCAAATGAGATATGATAAAAGTTTATCCTATTAACTAATTTTATTATATTCATAAATGGGACTTAAGTTAGGAATGTATAAAATAAGATAACAAATGTCATACTCAACTTGTCCCAAAAGTAGTCCTATGAACTCTGCCAGACACGTGAGTATCAGTCATTATCACAGGTCAGCAATCGGCCACCTCCAACACTCACTGTTGCTATCACATATCATCGTGAGCTACCAACCACCACCATCGTCATTGGATACCGCCATCGTTAACCACCGAGCACCAAACATCTACATCATCGCTCAGCCCTCACAATTGTTGTCGATGTTGCCGCTACCACCACCACCACATTCACCTGCTACCACTGCCAACCAACTACTAGCATCGTCGAAATCACCATTGGCCACCGCCTGCCATTGGTCATCACTGACACCATCACCATTGGCCTCCACAACCGCTTTAACCGGCCACCCCTACATCGACGCCACCAATGAAATTCAATAATTATTTTCAAAAAAATCATAAGTTATATATGTACTTTAATATATTTTATTAACAATGATGACTTTTGAATTCTTTATTCATTTAAAATAAGAACTAATGTGTAAATAAATTATAAATCAATTTAAAAAATAATATGAAATTATGTTAAAATTGATATTTGTGTCTATTTATATCTTATCATGGCTATCATATGATTTGTTTCAGATAAAATAACATTATCGTGTCAAACTACTTCTTTAATGCACATTAAACATAGGATAAAATATGAATTTATAAAGCTGATATTCTTTTTTACTCTTATCCATCTTATCGTATCCAATTTTATTCTATCATGTCCGCCAAATTATTCCAAAAAAAACTTGTAATAATACTAAAGGCATGCATGGATGGTATCTCCCAATCATGACATCGTTTTTTTTTATATAACAATCACGACATCGTTTTGGTTGAAGCATAAACTCGACCAAGAAGAATAAATTAAAAGCCAGTGGTTAACCGATCGAACGGTTTAGGTTAATTACTGAACCTAATTGAAATAATTCAGTTATTTATAAACTCAAGATACACGATTTGGTTATTTATTTCGGTTAAGGCGTGGTTTGGTTTTTTGGGAACCAATAGGTGACCAACCAAGACAACTGGCCATCAAGAGGTACCTACCAAAGTATTTATACATCCAGTTACATGTATCTTCCAAAAAAAATACATCCAATTACACATAAACTCTCTTTAGTTTATCACGATTGAGTGTTCTTAAGAATGACAGATATAATGGTGGTTGAATTTATATCTCACATATGTTTATCATGGTTCCCACTTCCCAAGCCAAAATGGGTAACATGTAGACTACAAACTAACCATTAGAATCAAATGCACATTTCATTCATAAGAATTATTTTAAGGGAAATATTTTTCTCATTTCGTTAGAGATAGCTATCTCACTTTATACAGTCATCGAATTTTGTGCCAATTTTATATTTCTTTTTTATTTTATTTTAAAGTGTGGACCCCACATATTTATCTCACACACATGAGAGAATTATCTTAAGCAATATGAGATTAATAATTCCCTTATTTTAAATTACATATGAATCGGGATTTCGCCTATGTAAACTTGGGGATCATCTTGGCCAACGAATAAATCTTTGGTGCTGCTGTAGCACAAAATATTCAATACATCTCACTAATCAGAACATTACATGTCAGCCAAATTTTTTGCTTTTCTGTCACATTTTTTCTCTCTCCTCTGATGTGTAATGCTTTTATTTGTGAGATGCACTAAATCTATGTGCTACAGTAATACCAAAGATTTATTCGTTCGCCAATAGGCATTTACCATGTCATATAACACTTGTGTATAAATTGCCAAGTTAGATGCCACGTATGTGAACCTTTGCTATCTAAGATGAAGATGACATTAACATTTAATAAGTTAAAAGGATTAATTTAAAATAAAAATTAGTTAGAGGGTGAATTTTTTAATTTTTTTATTAAAATACATGAGCATGTTTTTTTGTCCTTTTTTTCTCAAATTGCCATCGATAAGAATCTATTAGTTAGTGAGAAATAAATCCTCTTGTCTCCCTTTCTCTCCTCCTTATTCCTCTCTCTCTCCTCTGTCTCTATGAGGTGCATTGGTTCGGGAGCACTACATATTTGATTTCTTTTAAGATGAGTGGGAAAGTGAGGGTGGATATACAAAAATACAAAGTTTGGTAGCATACTTTAAATATTTTTTCTATTAATCTCATTTGCATAGCAATCTATTATTATGTGTAATATTGGCAAAATTTGACCATTTGAGAATACCACCTCATTATCCCAGCAAACAAAGTAGCATTTCTCAATTTAGGATACAAAATGCCCGTTTGGATGAACTTTTATTCCTAAAAAAGTTGACTTTTTTTTTAAATAAAAGTAATTTTGAGAATTTTTAGATGTTTGGATAACAACTTTTTTAAAAAGCAAAACTTTTTTAAAAAATTAAAATGCTGCTTTTTTGATAGCCAGTAGTTAGTTGATTTTGAAAAAAAATAAAAAAATTTAAAGATAATGTATTTTTTTTTGGAAAAAAGATAATATAAAATTTTAAAATACATTTTTAACCTTATCCTATCGTACCTATTTTATCTCTTCTTATACTACTATCATGCTATTTTATATCTCCTTTATTGTAATTTTATATATAAAAGTAATTTTTATTTTATTTTAACTTCCAAACAACTTTTTTCATGTAAAAGTAATTTTCAGATCATACATCCAAACGTAAAATAAATTTATTTTTTAAAAAAAGATTTTTAAAAAGGCACGACATGAAAAGTCATTTTTTTAAAAGCTAATCCAAACGGGCCTGTGTCAAAAGAAATCTGGAGAGAGAGAGTCTGACATAATTTCGTAAATTCATCCTATTTTTTTAGGAATATTTTAGATTCAACTAATCACAGACTCAAAAAACTTACATCAATTTTTCCGATAATATTTTGACCTACCAATTTTTTTTTTAAAAATTTTCCTACAAAATTTACTTTTCCACTATATTCCGGACAATTGAATTTTTAGGATAATTTTTTTTCCTCCACCAAACGTCCTGTCTAGGGGTGTAAATAGGCCAGACTTTAACATAAATAGGCTAGGCCCATATAGAATATTTTAAGTCTGACCCAACCTCTCAGCCTACCACCAGCTAAGATATTAGCATGAGCCTGACCTGTTTTTTAACAATAAGAAGCCTGGCCTAGCCTTTGACCTGCCAATAGACATATTGCAGATATTCTTTCTATATTTAGAGGAATCATACGACATCATCAACAAGATAGAAATCAATAGAAAGAGTAAAGAGAAATGTCACCAAATAAGCTCAAAAAAAGAGAAATCAGATTTGTGCTACAGAGAGCTTCAAACTACAAAATGACCGGTGAGTATGAACTACTACACACCACAAACACTCCCCTAAAATTTGAGCTTATTCCGATGAAATATCACTGCACCGCACCAGAGCCTCTTCCCTTCTTCTTCTCCTCTGCGTGACGCTTCTGTCTCGATCTCTCTTGCTCTCTTTTTTCTTTCTTTTTTTCCGTTCTTATTCTGTTATCTCTCTCATGCTCCCTTACTTTTTGCTTTTTCTTTTGCTTTTTGAAATTTCAAAACCATGGATCCCAAATCCCAACTCCCATGACTTTAATAGAAGTCACGGACCCAACAGGTTGGAGATGGGGAACAAATAACAACACAACTTATGTGGACCAAAAGTAGCAAAAAGGAAGAAAAGATCATAATCCTAAACTCTAATATATAAAATAAATTTTATTAAAAAAAATTGTTTAAAAATATATGCCAGCATGGGACAGGCTTTACAAAATAGACTCGTGACCTTATTTTAAAGGAGGCTTTATAATTAGCCCAAACTTGTCTCATTTTGTAAGTAGGTTAGGGCAGATCAGGCTACAAGTAGACCGGGCCAGAGACCCTTGACAAGTAATTTGGCCTAAAAATAGACCGGGCCATAGACCCCTGATAGATAGCCTGACCCATTTACATCCCTATTCCTTTCCATTTAAAGGCAGGGAGCCTCACGTGTGCTTGCGATGATTGAGGGTGGATGTCATCCTCAATGATGTTTAAAGTTATTATGCCTCATATATGCTCATCATTGCCAAATACCAATATGGGTTTGGAGTTTACTCTTGCCGAATCTATGGACCATCCCCCGTCGGCACTGCCCATCTCCTTCGTACATCCTATATTTGGTTGAATTACTTTTTATTCCTTTTCTGTAGTCGTACACAGGTCATGCACCAACCAAATTCAGACACGGCTTTCGATCGCAAATGTGTAGTTTCGTATCTGTTTTTTTTTTAATAATAGTGACACTCCGATTTATTTTATATTCTCTTATAAATCTTTCAATTCCTTTATCACACTCTTAGTGGCTTATCCCTGTTGAGAGGCTTTGAATATTTTTTTTTGGACCATGAGAAACAAATTTATTTGGAAATTCTATTCTAATTTTCTGTGACGTGCATTGAAGAATCATAAAAAAATCTAATGATAAATTTTTTTCTGAGTGTTGATCAATCAAATTTTGATTCCTTCCTAAAATAGACCTATTAATGATGAAATTGTGAGGTACATCAATCAAATTATATTGACTGGTTAAAAAATAAAATATATCAATTGTAAATATTTCCGTTATTATCTTATATCCCTAATTTACGGAAATGAAGATGACGTTGATAGTTGTTTCTTATTAGGAAAAAAATGTGTATTATTTCAAAGTATATAAAGTTGTGTCAATTTAAGTGAGAGAAAAAAATAGATAAAGGAGGAGAGAATAGACAAAAAAATATAAAGATGTAGATCCCACTTATTTGTGAGAGCGAAATGACATAAATTGTGTCATTTAAAAAGATAAATTATATCCCACCTATACGTGTTATTTATTTTGTTATCTTTCATTTGTTTAGAATAAGATCCGATACCATATCCTCAAAATCAAAATTTAGATATAGTTTTAAAAAACTTAACAATAAAACCCCAGAATTTAATATAAAAGTGTTAAAGTAAATTAATAATAATTAAACTGAGTTTTGATAAAATAATATCTAAAGAGAATCTCCCCCTTAATAATTATTAAATAAAGTGAAACTTATTTAATTATTTTGTCAAATTTGCCTAATGACTAATGTAAAAAATTACATTTTTTCCTTTCTTTCTATTGATTATAAGATTTCATTTCATTTCAATGTTTCCTCTTTCTATTTTGTAGGCAAAAAACCAAACTAGTAGGAGGTGTGAGTTTGGGTTTTGCTCTGGATAAAAAATATTTTTCTCTCATTTTCATATAAAATGACAGCCCTTTTTTTATTTTTGATTAAATAGATGCACTGAGTGAATGGTATAACAGTATTATTATAAATATTTCTTTTGGTGTGTGTGTGAAGATGATGATGTCACACTCGTTGTCCTAACTCCTAAATGATATCTCTCACATTGATATTTCATCATTCTATAAATTTTGATTCATTGTTGCAATTGCAAAGGTCTTATTTGTGGTTGAACTTAAACAGCAGCATCTTGCGTTCACTTTGAACAACAATGAGAGTGTGGATGAGTCTCACGGCGGGAAACAGATTCATTTGGTGAATAACCCCTCCCTCCAAAAACAAACCAAATCGCACACACACACACACACTTACTTACATACACACACACACACAAATCGTTTCTAATTTTTTTTCTCTCTCTTACAAAAACCCTAACATTCTCGAATTTTTCTCTCTTTCTCTCTCTCTCTCTTTCTTTCTTCTTCATACATGGCATTCCTTCCTCAACCCCAAGAAGGTGCCGAAGAAGACACCAACGTCGACGTTCACACAACCCGAGGCACACCCATTCGGTACCTCCCACTCGATCACCTCTACTCCGCCACGTCACCTTGCCGCGTCACCGCCAGTGGCTCATCCAACGTCATGTCCAAGAAGGTCAAGGCTCGTAAGCTCAACCTTAACAACCATAACAACCATTTCAATGATAATGATGATAATAATGGTAATGGGAATGATAATGATAGCGATAACGATAACGATCCACCGCAACTCGATCATCGCAACAACAACAACAAGAAAGCGACGCCGTTTTTGCTGCTTCCGAAACCCCCTCTTCTTTATGTCTACTCTCGCCGCCGCAAGAGGCATTCCTCCCGGACGGTGTCGTTTTATGATTCCGTGATGGGTCGGGTTGAGTCCGGTTCGGGTGTGAAGGACCCGGAGGAGGAGAATGGGGATTCCGAGAGGAGGTTGCTGAAGAAGAGGAAAATTGGGAGCACTGAGTTGGGGAAATTGGGTGTGGATTTGAGCGCTCTGGGGAACCTCGATGGGCCTCGATTGAGGGAATGCCGCAATCAATTTGGGAATTCTGGCATTGCTGGGAACGCTAAGTGTGGTTCATTGGAGAATTTCCCAAAGTTGCTGCCTGAATCTCGCACTGTGAAGAGATGGGTCGGGTAATTCGCTTTTTGCTCTCTTTGTTGAAAATGGAAAATTCATTGGCTTGCTTTAATTTTTGTGGGTTTTTCTGAAGTGTTATTTGTTTGGACTCAAGAAACAGAAACTCGGTGAAGTTGAACTTTGCTTAAATGTTTAGCTCTGTGATTTTTTTTATTTTTATTTTTTGGGTTTATGATTTCTGTGTGGTTGGAAAGAGAAGATCTTACGTGAATGTTAAATGTCACTTGTGGAAATGGAAAATTCTGTATACCTGCTTTTATTTTTTTGTGGGTTTTCCGACATGTAGTGTTTGTTTAGATTAGACTGAAGAAACGAAAGCTCCATGGTGTTGGACTTTGCTTAAATGTGTAGGGAAATGGGAAATGTTTAGCTCTGTGATTTTTGTTTTCTTGGGTTTATGATTTCTGTATGGCAGGGAGGAGAAATTCTTACTTGAATGTTGATTGCACTTATTGCAGGTTGTGTTTTGATAATGCTGATCCGGAGGCATTTGTTGGATTGCGATGCAAGGCAATGTTTTAACTTTTGGGTTTGAGTTTGTTCATACAACTACAGTTTATCAATGTCAACCTTGTTTTCTGCAGGTTTATTGGCCCATGGATTTAAGATCGTACACAGGCGTTGTCAAAGGTTATGATGTGGAAACTAAGATACATCATGTATGGCCCTTGCGTATCTAAATTATCACTTTAAATGATTTGAATAGCTTCAAACCAAAAATCGTGTGCATCTATAATCTATCTGTATTGGACAATATTGGACTGTTATTTGAGATTTCAAATTTTCATTAATAAATATATGCAGGTCAAGTATGATGATGGTGATGAGGAAAATTTAATTCTTTCAAATGAAAATGTAAAATACCATGTTTCCCGTGATGAGATGAAACGCTTAAAATTAAATTTTGCCAAAGTTCGTGACAGTAATGTATCTGACTATGATGTTGAAGAGATGCTTGCATTGGCTGCAAGTTTGGATGACTGTCAAGACTTTGAGCCTGGGGATATCATATGGGCCAAGCTAACAGGTCTGTGCTCAGTCTTGTTCGGTTGTTCCATTTGCAAATTGCTGTATGTGTATCTCTTTATGTGAATTGATTTGTCCTAATTTTCTGAATTTTAGTTCAATCTATCTTTATTTAACTTCAGCAAACTAAAATTTTAAGCTTTTTGTTAAATGAGAAATTCATTGAGACAGAGAAGATAATTACAAAGAGTTGGGAGGATAAGGGATCTTCCTTAATGTAAAAAGGGAAATACAAATAACATAGAACAAAAATAAATAAATAATCTTACCATTGTTATTTACTTCTTTGTTTTCATGTCTTTCCTAAAAAATTCTATTTTAGAGAGATCACACTTTATCTACTTTTAATTACCTTGTTTGTTTATTCCTTTCATTTTCAGTTACTATTAGATCTTGTTAATTTTGTAACTGCTATATTGATTGTATCTTTTTATTATTTTGTTTATTTTGCAGGTCATGCAATGTGGCCAGCTGTTGTTCTGGATGAATCACTTGCTAGCAACTGTAAGGGTTTGAAAACGTTTATAGGAGGAAGATCAGTTCCTGTCCAATTTTTTGGCACCCATGACTTTGCAAGGTTTATATTCTGTTAAAATAAAGAAAAAATTTGTTTTCAATTTTCATTGAGAGATTGTTGTCTTTATACAGTAGATTCATTCCTGTTTTTAAGATGAACTTAACTTTACTTTTGTATATTCTTCCTGTCTTCCAGGGTTAGACTGCAACAGGTGAAATCATTTCTCACCGGACTTCTTACTGATCTACACTCAAAGTGCAAGAAACCTAGTTTTATTGAAGCTTTAGAAGAAGCAAAAAGGTAATGTTAATTATGTCTTTTTTTTCATATGTTCTCACTTTTGTTAACTAGAACATCAAAAGTTGGGAACATGAATATGTTGCTATTGCAATGTTGTTGGACAAGGTTAGTTCTAATTTGCATGTTTTGCTGTTTCAGGTTTTTGTTGTTTTTCTTAGGTCCTTATTGTGCTAGAGTGGCCATTATTAAAAAAATGCATTGTGGAATATAAATAACTGTATTAATCTGAGGAAGCAAGTTTGAGTAAACCGGTTTTCCTTTCTATTTACCTTACAATGGCTTTGTTTTCCAACTTGTCTAATATTTGAATAGTTTGGTAGATTTTTCTAGTTTTTAATTACTTATGGTCTTAAAATTCATTCAAGTACATTATGTTTTATGTGCATGCTTTAGTTTTTCAGGGTAGTTCTTAAGGCATTATGTGTCCTACATTCGTACCTGTATTATCCATGTATATGCCTTAGCCTGCTTATTTTAACGGGCTTAGCCTTTGTTCTCTGTAATGTGGCATTTTAAGGTCTCTGCTTTGATACTTGGAATTGAAGAATTTTCAAATGATTATTCAAATTTGTTGGTTTTACAATTATTTCACTTAAACAGGTATTTAGGTGAACAGAAGCTTCCTTTGGAGATGCTAGAGTTGCGGAAAAGATGTACAGCTGATGACTGTAACAATGTAAGTGGAGAGGATAGCGGATGTACAGATTCAGGTGAAGATTGTTTAAATGACAAAGGGATTTGGACAGCACTGGAAAAAGTTGAAACTTTTCCTTATGATGTAGGAGATTTGAAAATTCTAAGCCTTGGTAATTTTTCAAGATTGCTAGTATTTTATGTTTTCATGAATTTATTCACATTATCTTTTTTTTTTTCTTGGTTGGATCTTATTTTATTGATGCTTGCATTATATTATTTTTTACTGATTTCCCTTATTGATTTCTGGGAGAACCATCGAAACGTAACCTTTCAGTATTTTATTTTATTCACTTCAACTCTGTATTCTTCTACTCATAGGATAAATCGAGGTTTTAGAAAGGCTTTCTTGGTTTCATTGTATAATTAATAACTTGATTATTTTAGATAATAGTAGATAAAAAGAATGGTTGTGAGGAGTCTCTTTGAAACCAAACATTGGCTTTCCTCTTATGCATACCCAAACAAGAAAATCTTCAGAATGCAGTGTGGCTTGTCATTCTCTTTTTGCATTTTGGAAATAGCAAGTCCCTTGAAACTCTGATCATAACAAATTCATAACAGCTAACACACTAACTAATGCAAGGTGCTACAAGCTGCTGCGAATGCAGGTTATACAGAACTAGCACAGTAACTGTAATAACTATAGTTATACACTCACAACAAATTAAATTTAAGCGCACACACACTTTTGTATCTAGGAACGAATTAGTACTACAGTGTACTGCATTTTCAACAAAAATGGATCTTGTTTTCTTTTTACAGTAAATGCAATGGCTGAATAATACTGTGTGGATTTACTGCATTTTGTTTTTTAATTATATGTCTGCAAAGAGTGTTACTTGTCTCTCTCTTTCTCTTGGTTACTGTGTTTCTCCTCGTTTATTGGCAATTTGGTGACAGCCAAATGGCCAACTGGGATGTTAAACTGTTTAATTCTTTTTTCAGGAAAAAAGGTTGAAGATTCTACGTCTTTCGGGGATGGAAGATCCATCTGGCCTGAAGGATACACAGCAGTGAGGAAGTTTACTTCAGTTATTGGTGAAGCATTTGTTATTCTTATTCTTATTATTTTGTTTGCGATGTTTGCATGCCATATTTTTAGTTGGGGAGGGATATTTTGACTCAAGAATAAGACTTCAAAGTCTTACTCTTTATTTTAACTGTTGATTTCTGTCCATCCAACAATTATAGTTTATTGACTTATATCAATTAATTAACTATTAATTTCAAATAAATGACAACCATTGGATGGACGGAAATCAACGGCTGAGATGAAAAGTAAAATTTGTAAGTCTTACTCTGGAGTCAAAATATCTCTACCCTTTTTAGTTTGATCTTTTTGAATGTTTTAGAAATTGTCAAATATGTCATATCCTTCATCTTTGCATATCTTAATTCGAGTGGTTCTGATTTTGTTGTTTTTGTTTTCTTCTATTTTCTGCTTTTTTGGTTGTTTAGACCCTAAAGTATCTGCCCCTTACAAGATGGAGGTGTTGAGAGATCCAGAATCCAAACTCCGACCTCTATTAAGAGTTACAGTTGATGGTGGCGAGCAGGTTGGTTCATATTATATTCGACTTTGCACCTGTAGACATTTGTTTCTCTGATAATTTTATATTGAATCATCTGATAGTTATGCTTCTGTATCTTTTTTTTTGGGTAATCTCCCCTATGAATATATTGCATTTAACCTTCTCTGACATATGTCAGATTTTTTTCCTGTTATTTTTTAATTATTTTGAAGTTTTCTGGAATCTTTGATGACAAAAATATTATGATCTATGGTGGATAGATTGTGCCTATTTAATAGCAGGATTTATGTGTTTGTTTGTAAATTGTTAAATTCCTTAACTAACTTCCCTTGCTTTTTGGCTCGTGTTTCTCCTTGTCTTGCGAAAGAAATTAGAAAAGAACCTCTCATTCCTATGACTTGTGTTAAACTTGTTATAAATGTTCTGTTGCAGTTCAATGGTTATACTCCATCTGATTGCTGGAATCAAGTATACAAAAGGATAAAGAAATTGGAAAAGGATGCTTCCGAAGGTTCTGTTGCTGAAGGTGGGATAGAAAGGGGCTACGATTCTGGGTCTGATATGTTTGGTTTCTCCAATCCTAAAGTCGCTAAACTTATACGGGTATGCTATTTAGTTATAAGTTAATTCCTAGTTCTGACCTGAAACATAAAGTCAATACTTTGGAAATAAATGGAATTGACCAGGAAATATTGTAACTTATCCCATAGAATACTTGGTGAACTAAAGAGAATTTGGTTTTTTATATAGCTCAATGACATCGATCTATCCATGTTGCTGAACCCACCTAGTGGGATAAGGCTTGGTTGTTCTTGGCTGTACACTGAGCATTGTTTAGTTTCATTTTCTATTAAATATTTTTCTTTTGCTTCATGTATGATCTCTCTCTTTTTTTAATGCTATCTTCTGCTTGTTGAACTAAACAAGTATTTTGCTAAATACAAATTCTTTTCAATTCATGTACCCGATGCTTTATTTTCTCTGAAAGAAGTTTTGTTATTTCCAGGGATTATCTAAATCCAAAGTCTCTTCGAAGAACTCAATTCGCAATTTAGGTTCCAGAAGATATAATGACTTGCCTCTTGGTTATAGACAGGTTCATATTAATTGGTTTGATCTCGATAAGTGCAATGTGTGCCACATGGATGAGGTAGAGTTTTTTTTTTCCCTTTTTTAATCCTATAGACCTCCTGCTTGTTGTTTACCTACCTGCATATTCTTTAGTTGCGTTTTCTATTTCTTATTTCTCCTTTCTCCTTTTGCCCAAATTTGTTCCAGGGAAATATTGTATTGTTACCTTTCTTGCTTGTTTTGTTTGCTTATAATCTAATTCTATCTTGCTTGCTAAATGGGAGTTATTTATGTTTTAAGGAGTACGAGAACAATCTGTTTCTGCAGTGTGACAAATGCAGAATGATGGTATGACCCCATAAATTTTTATGCATCTTTTTCCCCTGGATTATTGCAAATTATGTAACATAAATAATGTGTTTAACATCTGTCTGGTACTGCTCAATGAACCGTTAAAGCTCTACAACTTTACCCCATTATTGAGATGGAGCTGTGAATTGTAATGTTCTCTTAGGTCCATGCTAGATGCTACGGAGAACTGGAACCTATTAATGGAGTGCTATGGTTGTGCAACTTATGTCGTTCGGGTGCTCCTCCCCCACCTTGCTGTTTATGTCCACTCATAGGTATGCTATGGCCTTCTAATATTTATGCTGCATTAAAAATTGAATCACATGGCATCATTGAGTATTGTAATTGAGTTTCTTCTAGGTGGTGCAATGAAGCCTACAACGGATGGACGGTGGGCTCATTTGGCTTGTGCCATGTGGATACCTGGTTCGTTTGTGTATGGCCTTATTTACTCTTTTTTACTCCTAAGTTTTGATTATGTTTGCTAAGGGTTAGTATTTTTGACAGAGACTTGCTTAGCTGATGTCAAAAGAATGGAGCCGATTGATGGTTTGAGTAGAATCAGTAAGGTAGGCCTTTATGACTAATTATTCTTTTCATTTCCTTCTTTTTTTGGTTTTTTTAAGTTTTCGTGCTATGAACATTTTCATTATCTTTTTCTTTTTTAATTTTAACCAAACTACTTTTGTCTGTGTCAATGATTACGTTATGAGTTCTAAATCTGCAAATATACCAATTGTTTTCCTATTTACTTTCCTTTTAATACTATGAATTTTGTATCTGAACAGGACCGCTGGAAGTTGTTATGTAGCATATGTGGTGTATCTTATGGTGCCTGCATCCAAGTAAGTCTTTTGAGTTTTAATAAAAGAGTAGCTTAAGTAGGCTTTTTCTTGGTCAATAGTCAGGTAATTCCTACAGCTGGGATACCAATTCTCTGCTAACTAAACCACAGCAAACAACCACCTTATGACAATTAATGCATGGGGCTTAACTAGTCTTTGTTTATGAAGCAATTTTTAATTGTTTTCTGAATTTTAATTGTGATATTTTTTTCCAAATGTCTCAAAGAAGGTTGAGAGAGAGATGAGAGAAGAAGAAAGAGAGAAGAAAGAAGAAGGTCTGAGAAAATGTATTCAGTATATTGAGAATCAGTCCATACACGTGTGATCTTTATAGATCAGAGAAAGCTAACAAACGACACGTAGCACTAAACAGTTACACGGTTGCAACAAACCAAAAGCAAGGAATTTACATAAAAGCCCCTTTGTACAATTACAGAAATAACCCTATACATTTTATGCTAATAATGTCAATTCTGCAGTGTTCAAACAATTCTTGTCGAGTAGCTTATCATCCACTTTGTGCACGTGCTGCCGGTCTCTGTGTTGAGGTATTTCTCCCTTTTTCTTTTTTCCAATACATGTTTTATAAGTTATTTTGTTTTGACCTTAAAGAATGTGGTGTTGGCTTTGATACAAAAATTAGCTAAAAAATTGATTTCATTGTCCATTTATTTTTTATAATTTTGTAGCTTGAGAATGAGGACAGGCTTTATCTACTTTCTGTTGATGATGATGAAGATCAATGCATTCGCTTACTCTCTTTCTGCAAGAAACATAGGCAGCCATCTAATGAACATGCTGTTGCTGATGAACGTATTGTTCGAGTTGCCGGTCAGTGTTCAGACTATGAACCACCACCCAATCCGTCGGGTTGTGCTCGAAGTGGTATGATATTTGAAGTTGTTTTACTAAAGCAAATTGTCACTTTCATAACTTTTACTTGTTAACCTCCTGCAACCGAAAAAACGGAAATTACGTTTGAATTTGATGATTTGATGACTTTTGATGAATTTGCTGTTACACTACCTGTCACTTCACTCACTTGTTACTTTGCTATTTATATAAATTCTTTTTATTTCAATATTTTGGTGTGTACGTCCTTTGGCTCAGTTTAAGTTAATCCCTATTTAAAATCATTTTAGTTTATTTGCAAGTCATATACTTTGATCCATACCAAATTAATGATGAGGACGCTCAAATCACATTGCTTGAAATTAGTTTTCTTTTGCTATAAAAATCAGGTTAACAATCACCCGTGTATTAGTGTTTTTAGTGCCATCTGGATAGTATAGTATTGTGCTAGAAGCAGGATGGAGGAGTAGCTGAGCTGATGGGTAAAAATGCTTGACACTCAAATCACATTGGTTGAAATTGGTTTTCTTTTGCTTTAAAAATTGGGTTAACAATCACATGTGTATTAAAGAAAGAGTGTTTTTGGTGCCATCTGGGTAGGCGAAATAGTAGTGTGCTAGAAGCAGGGTGGCAGAGTAGCTGAGTTGATGGGTAAAAATGCTTGCCACAAATTTAGTAAACAATTTGGTTTGGGTCAGGGGCAACAGTTTTGTTAAATTCTCAACCCTTTTCCTGTCCTTTGATTGGGGAAAAACTTCTTTTAAAGACCAATGCCAAGCTACCCATTTATCAAAATTGTATCTGGCTATATCTGTCCAATTAATATATGAAACCTCTAAATCAATAATATTTCTCAGTTCATAGAAGGGGTTATTTTGAAGTGGTACCAAAAATGCCCGTTCTATCTCTTGCTCAAAATCTTAGTGTTCCAGCTTGTTATGCTGTGTTTTGAGTTGATTGAGGTGTGAATTATATCATTCGGTTAAAGATGCTTTTTGTATAAGTAATTCTTAGACTCAACCTGGGGCCATGAAGATACATGCATAATATAAAAGGATGTGTGTCTCTGTGCCCAGATAAGTAGAAGCTTTGGGGAAAGGGGTGTGGACCACTATTGTATATTGCTTGGGGGATGGAAGGTCGATTGGGTGGTGGGTAAGTAAGAAGGGTCACCTTTTCCTATTGATGATTTTTGCTTTTCAGGATGCATCTTTTGTGGGAAAGATTTTGCTGGATGTTCTTATCTCTTTTTTTAGCTCTTATTGGCCCATGGAGATGCACTTCTCGTTCTCTCTATCTGGCCGCTCTTACTGCTTTGTATAAATTGTTCTGTTTAAATAATTAAAGATGAATTTGGAAAATAAGGTTTGCCTTTTTTCTTCTTGGACAGAGCCGTACGATTACTTCGGCAGGAGAGGTCGAAAAGAACCTGAAGCTCTTGCAGCTGCATCATCGAAACGTTTGTTCGTAGAGAATCAGCCTTACTTAGTTGGTGGATACTGCCAGCATGGATTGTTAAACAACCTAGAGCCTTCTGGGAGAGGAGTCTGCCCTAAATTCTTTTGTAGCCAACAAAGACTGAGAACCTCTCTGATTGATGCTTCGAACAGCATACTTTCTATTGCTGAAAAATATAAGTACATGAGGGAAACCTTTCGGAAACGGCTAGCATTTGGTAGGCATAATTGTTTGTTTAATATTTTCAAAAGTGGTGGGGGAAAGGGCAATTATATATTTTTGTGGAATTGTGGCTGTTAATGGCATGGCGGGTTATAATTTGAGATTTAGCCATCTTGTCTCACGATAAAATATTTGAAAATTTCTGTTTGTAAGGGAAATCAAGAATTCATGGATTTGGCATCTTCGCAAAGCATCCATATAAAGGCGGAGATATGGTAAAAACAACATTTCCATTTGAATGGGCCTCCTTTGTAGTAAATCATTTCACCTTCAAAGGATGAACAAATTGATTTTATTTATTCAGGTGATTGAATACACCGGTGAACTTGTTAGACCTCCCATAGCTGACCGGAGAGAGCACTTTATATACAATTCGTTGGTGGTAAGTGTTTTCCAATTGTCAGATGTGCTTGTATAAAATGTGACATGGTTTTCAGACAGCTGATTTGTTTGAAAGTGAGATGTCAATTGAATCAGCTGTTAACATTTAATGGTATAATTTGATAGCTATGAAAATGATGAATTATAAGAAACAATAGATTGTGGAACCTTTGATTGTCAACGTGAACAAGGATGTTACGACAATAGCACCTTTTGTGATGAATAAATCTAATAATATTATTAATAATGCACTTTCTGGAAGGTTAAGTATGCAGGATTTAGTAACTTGTCTCTTTCCTTTGTGCAGGGTGCAGGAACATATATGTTTCGGATTGATGATGAACGAGTCATTGATGCTACTAGAGCCGGAAGCATTGCTCATTTAATTAATCATTCCTGTGCAGTGCGTCCTTTCCTCCTTAATTTTAGATTTTCAATTAATCAATTTACTGCTCATTAAACATTGTCATTTCAATCAGCCTTCTGATGTATAGGATTCACTTGATTGTGTTTTTAATTTACAATCTTCAGTTAATTATTTGAGGAATGAAACCTGGAAGGTTTCTTTAAAATAAGGGATCTTGAGAAAACTTCAACCTGTTTTAGCATATTGATAGATTTTTATAAGTAGCGTACTCTCTTTTCTCCCTAAAAAAATGTTGTATTGTTAATTCTTCTTCGTAAATTGCATTGACGGTTTGAGACACACCATCATTGGCTGCACAAGCACAATAGTGGCAACAAAATATAATTCAACAAGAGCAAATCAATTTTCTGTTTTTGTTTGTGACACTAATTCAGCTAAAGCGAAGAATTTTTTGTTTTTATTTTTGTTTGTGACAAACACTTTCTGGCACAATTTTTTTTAATATGTTGTCTGCATGCGGTTAATAACCCTTGATAAGATGGATTCATTTTGTGTGAAACAGTCTGATTAAGACCTATAAGGCTATAACTGTATATAGGTGCCCCATCAAATGAAAGTATATTGCTTTGGATAGTGCTGGTATATACTTGTTGTGATGTTAAAACAAATATTTTACTGTTGACTTTAGTTTGAAAATACTGCAGTTCACCTTATTTATTTGCTGAAGAACCCCTACAACCTTATTTTCATTGTTTGCTATATGTTCGGTGTTACCAATATGTCTTGCTTGTATGCAGCCAAATTGCTATTCAAGAGTTATTAGTGTTAATGGCGATGAGCATATTGTAATATTTGCAAAGAGGGACATCAAACAATGGGAAGAGCTTACATATGATTACAGGTTTCCCTCTTCTTTAAATGAGTTCAGATACGATCACAAAAAGACCCATACAAAACTCTTTTTTGTATTGGTTTTAGTTGTGTGCAGCATGACACTTTCAAAACATATTATAATTCTTCCTAATTTAATATTATGCTGACTTTCTTTAGTTCACGTGACAGATTTTTCTCAATCGATGAACGGCTTGCATGTTATTGTGGCTTCCCAAAATGCCGAGGTATAGTAAATGACACTGAGGCAGAAGAGCGAGCTACTACCCTATATGCACCACGGAGTGAATTAATAGATTGGAGAGGAGAATGAGGTAAGCGATTGTGATCTTTCTTGCTGTTTGACATCTTTGGTCAACATTGAAACTTTCAAGCGTCCATTTATATACATGGATTACTAGGATGGGGCTAAATCTTTGTGGCAGCCTGCAATTTAAGCAATTGAGGCAGAGAGAGAAGTTCTTTATCATCATGAAGATTTAGATATAGCCTATGTTTTGGGGTCTTCCGGGAGGAATTGCTTTAGGATGTGTAGTTTACTTTTTGTGCATAGTCAAACTTTGTGGAAGCTTGCTAAATCTAGTTTTGGGTAAGTTTTTGGTGTGGCATGTTTTTGGTGGTACTCTATATAGAACCTTTTTTGTCTCCTATTTGGTATCTACTTCTTTGTAGTGGTTTCTTTTGAGGCTTTCCAATCGGTTTTGGAGATTTTTGATGTGGATTTCTTTTTTCTTATCTCTGTTTTGAGGATATGTTGTCTCTATTCTGTACTTTTCTACTTTTTGGTCAATACTGTATCTTTTCTATTTAAAAAAGAAAAGATGACCTGATGTGAACATGTTGACACCAAAAAATCATGGTATTATTTGACGTGGATTTGAGTATTTGTTGGCAATGCTAGAAGAGTCAGAATTTTTCTGACTCTAAATTGTATGCTAGATACAGTTATTCTATTTATAAACTTGTTGCACCATATTAGGTCTTCTTTCCTCAAGAATTAGGGCCTCACTGAACAGCCAATGTACTTTTATCTCATGCCTTTCTTCATTCATGGTTCCAATATACATATTTTGGTGCCATAGGGGTAGAGGTACCACACCGATCTATGCTGAACTTAAACTCTGTGGAGGTCCTGTGGAAAAATAACTCCTCTCATTAGTATTACTTGTTCTTGATTAACTTGCACACACTTGTGTATGTTTACATCATACTTGATTTCTAGGTGGGGGGACTTTGTTTTCCATTGTTCTTAATTGTAATATGGATTGGATAGATTTTTCAGGTTTCATTGTTTTCTTGGATCTCAAGTGGGTTATACCACTTAAACTCTGGTCTGTCCTTTCATGAAAGTTATCTTTATTCATTACAAAAGAAATGCTAAAACATGCTAGTCTTTTGGTGAAATTTTTGGTCACTTGCCGAATAAAGTTATAAGAGAGATTGTCATTCTATTATGCCAATAGACCCCTGGAACCTTAAGTTTGTCTTGCCTCTCTCTTCTCCTAAGCCTTGACATAGAAGATCATCCCTTTATCTCTGGTTGTTTATGTCCCATTTTGCGTGTACGTCACATGTCACATATGTCCGTGAATCTGGTGATTAAATTGGTTCTGCATCTTAAGTCTTTGTTTTGCTGTCATTTCTTGTTTGTTGAGATGCAAGAAACACTTATTGTTTATTCAAAGCCCGTGGCATCATTTCATTTTCGAATTCAGTAGTTTGCTACTCTCTCTTTTGGTTGAACTAGTTTGCTACTTCTTTTGGAAGTCGTTATCCAGTCACACCTCTCCCCTTTTTATTAATTTTATTTTGTTTTGCAGATTTTTATTGCTAATAGTATGCTTGCAAGATCCTTCTGAAGATGGATTATTTGTCCAACAACTTATGTCATGGATTCTGCCATTTCTCTGAAAGGACAGTGCTGTACATAGCTCATCTGATTCTTCTGATTGTTTCATCATAACCCCAACTGAGCGGTTTATGTTGGCTCAAGGTGTTCTGGTTATAAATTGGAAAGTTGTCACCAAACTTTTTACAATTGTTCTATTTTAAATTCATTGCCAAAATTAAGGCCTTTGTTTAATTTCAACCAACTTGCTGAGATATTGTAACTTGCCATTGGATACGTACAGTTGTAATTACATCAAACCTTTCATAAAAATGAAAAGAAATTGAGAATGCGAAGGAAAGTAATTGCTGGTTGTGTCAAATTGCCTCCGGGACTTAGGAATTACAAAGGTGCATATATAACTAGCAAGCATGAATTGTCAGTAAGTGTCAATACTGTGTATACCCTAAACAAGTCCATAATTTTCATGCTGAACTCAATACATAATCGAATCATGCAAAAATGGAACTAAATATCAAAGTATGCTTATGTTTTATTTATTATTATTTTAATTTTTTTGGGATTGATCGATTATATTTAATTTTAAGGGTAAATTATACTTTTTTTCTCGTTAGATATGTTTAAATTATAACATACTTTCCTTTATTTTGAGATTTAAATTTTATTTTATTTAGACATTAATGTTTTATATTTTAGTTTATTTTGATGTGAATGATATTTTTTTTCTTTGCCACTCTTAATTAGTTTTAGGGGAATATGTTTTTTATGTTATATGAGATAATTTTGTCTCATGCAACACAATAGAAAATGGGTCCAACCACTAAGAAGAAGAGAGAGAGAAAAAAAGGGTTCGACCTATTTTTGTTGTTGGTATAAGACAAAATTATTTTATGTAACATGAGAAACTTGATAAGATTTGATTAATTATTAATTAAATGGGGATGGTGATGATAGAACTTGTGACATCGAGACTCTGATACCATATAAAGAACCAATTCAACTGGAAACTTAAATTGTTGGGTGAGACTATATTAATGGTTTTATATATCTCTAACACACACACACTCACACAAGAGGCCATTATGCTTCAAGGGTGGATAATGAATAGGCCCGCCTACATGTGCTAGAAACTCCTCAAGATTTGATTAATTATTAATTAAATGGGGGCAGTGAGAATCGAACCCGTGACATCGCAACTCTATAAAGAACTAATTCAACCCAAAAGATTATGCTGTTTGATGAGGCTACATTAATGATTTTATATATCTCTAACATGCCTCTTCACACAAGAGCTCACTGGGATTGAAGGGTGGACAATGCATAGACCCACTCACCTGTGCTAAGAAACTCCACAAGACTTAATTAATTATTAGTTAAATGAGGAGTGGTGAGGATTGAACCTGTGATGCCGAGGCTCTTTTACTATGTAAAGAACTAATTCAACCCAAAAGATTATGCTGTTGGGTGAGGTTATATTATTGATTTTATATATCTCTAACACGACTCTTCACACAAGAGCTCACTGGGCTTGAATGGTGGACAATGCACAGACCCACCTACCTGTGCTAAGAAACTGCACAAGACTTAATTAATTATTAGTTAAATGAGGAGCGGTGAGGATTGAACCCGTGATACCGAGGCTCTCTTACTATGTAAAAAATTAATTCAACCCAAAAGATTATGCTATTGGATGAGACTACATTAATGATTTTATATATCTCTAACACGCATCTTCACTCAAGAGCTCACTGGACTTGAAGGGTGGATAATGCACAGACCCACCTACCTGTGCTAAGAAACCCCACAAGACTTATCAATTATTAATTAAATGAGGAACAGTGAAGATTGAACCCCTGATACCGAGGCTCTGATACCATGTAAAGAACTAATTCAACCCAAAAATTTAAACTATTGGGTGAGGCTACATTAATGATTTATATATCTCTAACATATTTCCCCTTAATTTTAAACCCTTATTAAGAATAATAATTTGAGTAAATATGGTAAAGTGTGCCTGATTAAATTCTTTAACTGGAAAATAATTTTTTTGTAAACATGCAAGGGTAAGGTTGTGAGAATTGTTCTTACCTCTACACCCCCTAATCGGGGTTTAATAAGGAGTTATTTATATCACCCTGCTTAATAATATGTTATTATTTTCTTTAATTTTAATTATCATATATAATTTTAAAAATCTCTATGACACTAATCTTTTTCTTGATGCTAACTATATAATAACTAAGATTATACTAAGAAAAATTAAAGTATATATTAATTAGAATTAAGGTAATAGCAATTTACATATAGATGGTATAACTGGCATGACACAGGTAGAATATTGAAGCATAAGAGGATGTTTGGCAAAACGACACTACTGGTGCAATTCATTGAAATAGTTGCCCAATTAATGTGCATTGGAAAACATATTCCAATCTAATGCAGTTCGATACATACAATTATTGGGTGGGGAGTTTGAGGATACTCCTCCACACATTGGGGGTTGCGACACTATTTCACGAGTTATGTCAGGCCATGTCATATGCAAACACACTACATGGATGGATGTACGTTGTTGTTATAGATCTGGGCATGGACCAAATTTTCTGTTATATCACCTGGCATTCCACTACCCAGTCAGGCAGGTGATCACTACAGACGGCGGTATGGAAATTGAATAATTTGCTAATAATTTCAACTTTATTTTAGGCTTTGGGTTTTGATTTGCTAATCATGCTTTGTGTTTGAGTTAAATACTGTAGGTTCAATAATCTGCCAGCATAGTTCCGTTGATGTCATCTGAAGGAGTATCTGATAAAGCTTGACCATATGGGTCGAGATGATGTAAGTATAATAAATTTATATATTTTATGTTTCAAACCGTACCTATGAAGGTCACCCTTTCTTGTATCAGCACGACGGGCACCAAAGGTGAAGCCCTGACCATCTTTGCATTATGTAGACAAATCGTATATATTATAAGGGAAAAATGTTTATAATTTAAAATAACACAAATTATATCCTTTCACTCTCACAAAGAGGTGAGACCCACACTTTAATTTTTTTTGTCAACTCTCTCTCCTCCTTTATTTATCTCTTTCTCTCTCTTAAAATAACACAACTTTACATCCTTTAAAATGACACACACTTTTCCCATATTATAAACGTTATTATGTAGTTTTTTGATAAACATAAATACTCACCAATATAACCAGCTATAATTGGACATAATACCTAATATGGCATGGGAAATAAATTCAGAATCAAGTTGTCTATGGTCTTAGAAAAGGAATTGGCTTATACAACTATGATCCGGAGCCCATTTACTAACCACCCAATTATTACTATTCTTTGGGTCAATTGCTTTTACTCTCCAGTTGCAACCTTGCTTATAGTTTTGACATTTCATCGACTGCTTAGCTGTAGTACTCTCACCCACTACAACTTCGTAATGAGCCTTCATATAATAATGTTTTATCTCAGCCTGGACATCGTGTTTGGACTCATACTCTTGTTTCACATATAGTTCATCTCGCCTCGTCCACGGACCTCTACCTAAGCCTTCAATATCCAATATGTCTTCATACGAGTAATCCCAATTCACAGCCTCGTAATGTGGGATTGCATTCCAAAATGGGGTAATCTCTGTACATTTACACAAATGTGTTTATCATGCGAAAACATGATAACTAATATAAAAATAAAAATCTAATAATACAACTCATTAGCTAACCTGATGATTGGGGAACAACTGTGGGATTGGGCATAACGGTACCTGCCTCGTGTGAAATTGGATCACCCTGATATTCATCAGCTGCATCGCTACCATTCTCATCACAGACAATAGCTAATAGGGGGTCTTCATCTTCCTCTTCCTCCTCATTGTCAGGTTCTTTATCTGTCATATAGTCGCTTTTTTCTCCAAGAGCAACTGTTGTTTGTGTAGGCTAGGGTGCAGAAATGGATAAATAATGTGTTTAACTGTTAAGGTCCAATTCACAAATCGGTATTGATAGATTCTTAGCTGTATCAATATCCACGTATAACTCAACAAATTGAGACTTAGAATGATCGACAAATGTTCTAAGTAAAACATGCACGCCTTCATCATCAAATATCTCAAAGCCCACATATTTTCGGTTTCCACTGGGGACTCTACCTATCACATTAGATATTATTTGATTTTGTCAGAGCTTCAACTTTCGACGGATCTTCTCCTTCATATCTTCAATAGACATGCCTCAGACAATATATATTGCTCTTTTTTCTCCTTCAAATGTCAAAAAACCACTTGGACCTACAAATTTAGAACCATTGTAATGTATAAATGAATGAAATTGATCCATTGCAGTAATATATTTGTACAAATAAAACTAAAAATAAAAGGGTAGATGACTATGATGATTGGAAATATTAAGACTCAAAATAAGTGGATAAAACAAATGAAAAGGTAGAGAGGGTTCTTGAAAACACTTAGACAAGAAAATTAGAGTGAGAAAAAATGTGATAAATGAATACGAAGAGTAGAATGTGAGAAATTGAGAATGGCAGTGGAAGTTGAGAATGGAAATGGAAGGTGAGAATATGAGAGTTGGATGTGAGAACTTGAGAGTGGAAGGTGAGAATTTGAGAGTTGGAGCTGAGAAATAGTATGTTGGTTGATGATTTTTGGATAAGTAGAGGTATTGTTGGTTTTGGAGATGAAAAATATAATTGAGAAATGAAGTACTACATTTTATTGATGCATAACAATACAACTTATAAAGAAAAATAATAAAAAGAAACTGCTCACGACTACATAACTTCCCATCAATAGAAAAAAAGAAAACTGCTCATAACTACCCATTAAAGCAGAAAAGTAACTGCTCACTACTTAACAACTCATTAAAACAGAAAAAAAAACTGACTCCTAAATAATTAAAAATATTGCAGTTTCTAAAGCATGATTTCTAACACTCCTCCTTACTTTTGGAGCTGCAAACATCAATCTTCTTCCTTAGATCTTCAAATTTGCTTGCATGTGCACAAATGGCTACATTGCATCTTTGATAAATATTGGACAGCAACCTTGTTCCACGAATTGGTGGGTCTGGTGGTTCATCTTCTAACTCTTCTTGCCACTGTTCCGCTACTTGCTCTTTGCTTGTTTGGATGAGAGGACTTGATTTCTGCATACTCATGAATGCCTCTTGTGCTTGTGTCCAGTTCCACTTCTCATCTTCATGAAAATAAACATCTGAGTGGATCAACTGCAGCTTATTGGAGGTTCTCCAACTTGACTTGGGAAATGGATTTCTATTTTGTTTGCCAAATTGAAAGGCATTACAATTTGGAAAATAATCTGCAAAGGTTGGTAAATCATTTGACAGCTCCTTCTTCTTCATCAACAACATATTTGAGAGGTGACAATGGCCTAGTCTCTTGTGCCAAGTCTCAGTCACATTCTCCTCTGTGGAAATAACAGCTTGCTCCTCCTTGATTGGTTCAAATGAGAAACTCTTGCCTCTCATTTTTGCTTTGATGATTTCCTTTCCATTTGCATCTTGAATGAGACAAACTATTTTCGAAAAGCACTTTGAATCCTTTTTCAATCAATTGACCAACATTCAACAGATTTTGTTGAATTTCGGGTACAAAAAAGACATCAGGAATAAACTTTGTACCTGAGCAACTTGTTATTGCAACAGTCCCCTTTCCTTTGACTGAAATATAATCACCATTGCCTATTCTGACTTTGGTGATATTGGTTGGCTTTAAATTTTTGAAAAGCTCCTTGTCATTGGTCATATGATTTGTGCAACCACTGTCAATCAGCCAACTCTCACTTTCTTCGCTGCTTGCAAAACACGTTGCCACAAAGAGTTGATCCTCGTCCTCCTCTTGATCAGCAACCTTAGCTTCTTCCTCTTGTTGTTGATTTTTGCTCTTGCATATGACTGCTTCATGCCCCATTTGATTGCACTTGATGCATTTAGCATCATGTCTCTGCCAACATCTGAATGGAGGGTGACCCATTTTGCCACAATGCTGACAAGGTGGGTAACTTTTCTTTTCACCCTTTCCTTTGTTGTAATTAGTTTGTTGGCTCTTGGCTAGAAGAGCACCTTCAACAGCATGATCTTCCCTCATCAATCTTCGCTGCTCTTGGGCTTGGAGAGCATGTAGCACTTCTGCAAAAGTAATTTTAGACAGATCTTTTGTGTTCTCCAACGAAGCAATAGATGCTTCGTACCTCTCTGGCACTGTTACCAGAATTTTCTCAACAATTCTGGAATCTGCAAAATTACCGCCCAGTAATTTTATCTTGTTGGCAATGCTCAACAATGTGTCTGAGTATTCCTTGATTGTGTCAGACTCTTTCATCCTTTGAATCTCAAATTCCCTCATTAAGTTAAGCACTTGCATGCTTCAAATTCTTTCATCTCAAGCATATTCCGCCTTTAGATAGTCCCAAATTGTTTTTGCCGATTTGAGAGTCATGACCCTAGTAAAGATGGTTGTAGAGATACCAGCAAAAAGGCATGATTTTGCCTTTGCTTTTCATTTTTTTTTCTCCTTATGATTCTTGATCTGGGCCATGGTGGGATTGTCCGGCAGAAAAGAATTTCATAATCCTCTTCTACAGCTTCCCAAAGATCCAAAGCCGCTAGGTAAGCCTCCATTTTGACGGCCCAAAGATCATAGTTTTCCCCATTGGAAAACGGAAGAGATGCTTGGGAAAAACTTGTTTTAGAATCCATTCTACAGGTCTCGTAAGAAAAGGGCTCTGATACCAATTGTTGGTTTTGGAGATGAAAAATATAATTGAGAAATGAAGTACTACTATTATTGATGCATAACAATACAACTTATAAAGAAAAATAATAAAAAGAAACTGCTCACGACTACATAACTTCCCATCAATAGAAAAAAAGAAAACTGTTCATAACTACCCATTAAAGCAGAAAAGTAACTGCTCACTACTTAGCAACTCATTAAAACAGAAATAAAAACTGACACCTAAATAATTAAAAATATTGCAGTTTCTAAAGCATGATTTCTAACAGGTGTATATAGAGGTTTGGGGAACAAATTAGGTAGGATGAACGGCTATGATTTTGCCACATGGCATGATCCTAGGAGTCATGCGCCTGTTACATGCAAGAATAGGTCCTGCAGCATTGATCACGTATTGTGTCAGTGTCTGATTAGTCCCGCACGTACAATATACAAGATTAGTCCCGTATACAGTACGTATGGGACTAGTCCCGCATTGACACAATACATGATCAGTGTTGCAGTGGTGGACACGGAATTGAATCTCATATAAAGGATGTGCGGGGCTAGATGACCTGGCAGAAGTGATGCATAAAGTACGTGCAGGACTCGTGACGTGGTAGTGAATCTTATACCAATAAGATGCGGGACTGGTCCATGTATGATGTGATTGTGCGTTTGACTGCATTAGTTTAGAGAATATTTTCCAATACGCATTAAGTGGGCAATTCTTTCAATGAATTGCACCAGTACAGTCGTTTTGCCAAGGATGTTCTCATGGTGGGAATGAGAAAAAGAAGCAGAATGAAAAAACTAAAAATAGGCATTAGCTAATAATGACTAAAAAAAGAAGCAGATTGAACTATGCTGTTTCAAACTTGATCAAGCATTAATTGAGAAAGTGCCAAATTTAACCACCATACACACAATTTCAAACTCCAAATATGAAAGCCAATCAATCACAGGTAGTTACTATTAAGTGAGGTAGACATTGAAATTCAGGATGGTGTCCACCCCATCCGTGGTGTGCTGATCTTCCTTCAGAAGTGTCTCAAGTGCAGCATATCCTCTAGCATTCTCATACTTCCCAGTCCCACCAATCACTGCTATCTCTGATTCTGGTGACGCTGTCCTATGAACCCCAAACAGACTTATAGTGTCCTCCAACCCATCTTGATGCTCACCACCATGCACCATAACTGTCAGCACAATGGTCTGGCTGCTACCATCCAATGAGCTTGCCATGTAGAACCCTTGTGCTCTTCCAATCACAGTTGAATCAAGCTCATGCCCTTCTGTTAGCTGGTCATCAATCACTGTCACCGACCCAAACATGAGCTTCTGGAGTGTAAAACCTGCAGGGAGGTTACCTGCTGAAACAAATGGCTGGTTGTTGTTACCAGTAACAGTGTTGCTGGTGCCACTGTTTTTAAACACGGTGGAGGATTGAGCACCACTGAGACCTACAAGGTTTGGGAGGTTGTTGTTGGTGATGATGCCATTGAGCTTGGGGTTAACTAGTGGGATTCCTCCAGTGATTGGGAAGATGTTGTTGTTGACCTTGGAGAAAGGTAAGCCAGTGACATCAGTGTTTGCTACTATTCCAGCCACCACTCTTGCTGATGGATGTGACCCTCCTAGAATATCATGCATGAAGAAAGAAAATGATGGCTCTTTTGCCACAGGATTTGGTGTCACTACTGGTGTTACATTAGGGACAGTTGGAACTTCAGCTTCTGGTGGTTGTGGGAGTTGTGGAGTTTCCTCAGTGGTAGGACTTGGCACTGGTGGCTTGTCCTCAACTGGGGCTTCAGTTTCTGGAGTTGGTGGGTCTGCATTGGCATCTTCAACACCGGAGTCTGTGGTGGCAGCTGGTGTTTGGCCACTAGGCAAAGTGGTGGCTGCTGGTGTTTGGCCACTTGGCAAATTGGTGGCTGCTGGTGTTTGGCCACTTGGCAAAGTGGTGGCAGGTCCAATCTGTGGCATAGTGTTGACTGGACCTGTTGTGACTGAAGGATTGGCTATAGGTTGGGGTTGGGGTTGGGGTTCCACTTCATCTAAGATTCTGGCAGAGTTGGCAATCAAAAAGGTTGTGGTTAGGAAGTAGAGGCAGATGGTGGCCTTTAATGTGTTAGGATTGTGTAGGAAAACATTGGCCATTTTACACACACAAGAATCTGTAGTTTCAGTGAGGATGAGTTTTACTATGATTTGAGAGAAAGATTTTGTTGTTGATGAAGCAGAAATCCGGTTGCGTTATATACACACACACATGGACTAAGGGGATGTGCAATTAATCTTCAAGTGGAGCAGATAGAACCTTTGGTCTGGGAAAAGAAAAAAAAGACTTTTATGGAGTGGTTGAAATTCGTTTATTAGGATGTGTTTTGGTTTAAACAACTCCTCTCTAGTTAGTATGGGCGTTATGTTCAACAGAACCATATGATTAAAATCACACTCGTTAATGATGTGATAAACAATTGGATAATAGTGTAAAGCTAAATAAATCAGTGTGATTTTTGGAGCAGGCGATAGTCATTTGTATAGTACTAGTATGGTAAAGATACCAATAGCAGCAGAAGGGTGTATATAATTTCCAATATGGACTAGCACAAAAACTAAACGGTATCCATGCATAGCACTATGATTTTTCCAGAGCAATTGTTAATCCCATAATCCCATACTACAGGAGATGATTCTCCTTGTTCCCCACCAACACAAGTGAAAATGAGATTTCACCTTTGGTGCAGTTTGTTTCTGTTTGAGCACAACAAAGAACTTCAAAGGCTAGAGCAATTTTCAAATATCATATTTAAACAATTTAGTTACAGAGTACTGACATATAAAGTTAAGATTAGGATAGTTAAATCACATATAAAAGTTTCAATAACAAATTTCAGCCTCCTAGTTTAAGAACAACACAAGTTATACCAAAAATATCAATTCATGCCTACAATAATTGTGGAGCATCTAAAGAGAGAATGAAAAAAAAAAAGTATACACAAATCCTCAAAAACATTACTAATAATGAAGAAATCAAAAAATAATCAATATTGAAAATCTTGAATTTCTTAAAATATATTTTTCCAATTTTTTTTAATCTTCTGTGCATCTTTGTAGCTTTTGTAATTTTGTTTATTTGGTTATATAATTACAAGGAAAATGTGTTTCTTATGTTACGTAATAATTTGTCTTATGCAACACGAAAAAAAAAATGAGTAGGACCCATTTTTTTTCTCTTCTTCAAAGTGGATTCGCCTACTTTTTTTATATGTTGCATGATATAATTGTCTCATGCAACATAAGAAAAAATCAAACCCATAATTACAGGGCATAGTATATGGGCTGCTCATAAATTTCTGGGACCCAACCAACCAAAACGCGAAAGCGAAAAAATTGAAATGTGTGTTTGACACTTAAAAAATTGATTTTGCAATTGAGATTGAGTTTTGGCGCTCAATTGAAAACCCTATCTCCTCTCTCGCAGAGCACACTCGGGTCATGATTCCTAAGCGTGCTATGTCGTTGCAGTTTTCAGGGCTATGCATAACTTGAAATCCATGTAAGGTAAGGTTATTTACTTTAGATCATAAAATGAATCTGACCCTTCCCTATGAAAAGCTGAAAACTGCAGTAATTGTTTTCTAATATCATTAACTTGGATGCATGAAAGAGATGTTTGTGGAAAAACACTACATTTTGGTTTTGTGGGTTGTGGTGTACTGGTACCTGTGTTATGATGTTATTATGCAATTACCCTTTGCTCAATTAGTGGTATTGTTGATTGTTAGAAATGAATTTAGAATAGGATGCAAAACCTTACTTTAAAGCTCTTTATGCTTAGAAAAACAACTTTCTAATTTCTACTCCCTCATAATTTATTTTAAGGTTAGCTTAAGTAGTTCCCTTGTATCTTGAATTGATTAGTCTGCTGCAGGTGGAAGAATTGGGGATTTGAATGACTTATTCTCATTTGGGCATTGATATGAGGTTTGTAGGATTGAATGCTCAAAGTGCATGTCAATCTCGAGTTCGAGCCCTAAGAATGGAAAAAAAAGATTTTAAGGTTAGCTTAAAGTTCCCTAGTACTCGATGAATTGATTAGTCTGCTGCAGGTTAAGAATTGGGGATTTGAATGACTTATTCTCATTTGGGAATTTATTCAAAAAAAACAAAAAGTGCATGTCAATCTGCTTGTGTAATTTGAGGATATGTGTCTCTTTTAAACTCATACAATACATGTAGACCACTTATGTCCGATCAAACATCTGTAGCAATGAGGCTATAATTTGCAAAACAGAAGTTTGCTTGAGTTCTAATTGGACAAGCATGAATTCCAATGTCTTTTCCAAAATATTACCCAACACAAAACTTCTTTGGCGTTTTGGTAGAGAAATCCTTTTGGTACAAATCTCTAAGAAAAATAATTAGCAATCATGTGTACCCTTTTTCTAATTCCTCGTTTTGTTGTCTCTTCCCTCTCCATTGTTTTATTTACAGTGCGGGATTTCTTCTCTAGCCAATTGATAATGTCTTGAGAACACAATCTTCAAAATTTATGGTGTCTCTCCGTACAATAGACCATTTCTGGGAACAGCTTTTGTGTCTTATCTGTGCTCGAGGGCACATCATGTAGTTGCTTGCTAATTCATTTATCAGTTACTAGGTCGTCCTCATCACCAGAAAGGGTAATGAAACCTAACATAAGTAGAAATGAGCTACTGATTTTGCAGTATGCTCATCAAATATCATTGAAGATAATGTTGTCACTGAGAAGCCTCGTGTAGTCTTTGCTCAATATCTGAACTATCCCTCAAAGTTGGTTGCCTGTTTTCATGAGAGGCCTTTCTTTGTAGGAAAATATTTTCGTACTACGGATGTTGTAAAGAACCTTGGGATACACCACCTCAAAAGCTAGTTCAAAGGGTGGGAGTGCCCAAGACCTTATAAACTCCACATTAGTTGCATATACAACTAATGTGAGACTATATATCTCAACACGCCCCCTCACACGAGAGCCCATTGGGCTTGAAGAGTGGATGATGCAACAGGCCCAACCTACCTGTGCTAAGAGAGTCCACAAGAGAAGAGAAAATGGGGGACGGTGAGGCTCTGATACCATGTAAAGAACCTTGGGATACACCACCCCAAAAGCTAGTTCAAAGGGTGGGAGTGCCCAAGACCTTATAAACTCCATATTAGTTGCATATACAACTAATGTGAGACTATATATCTCAACAGATGTACCGACCACTCTGTACATTCTTTACCAAATATGAAGAAAAAAGTAACAAATTTATACTATCCTTACCTTTATAATTATTTTCTTCCATATCCCTATCTTTTCCCTTTTTGGTAAGGATGTAGCTACATCCGTTGCACCTCCCTTTGTAGCAATATGGGTTTCCTCTTACCTCCAAAATATGAATAGCATTATCATCTAGTACATGTAGTTTATTAAGGGTTTTGCAATTTTGTCTGGCACCACTATGTCCCGATTCATTCTGGGCACATGTAGAGTTGGAGTCCATATCTTGTGTGTGCTCGATATCTATCCAAGCCATTATATATATATATTTCGTGGCTAAATAAGATTTTCCAATTATGAATTGTTTATGGAATTATGGGAACATTGTCCTATACTAAAGATTTACCAATTTATCACTAATTTAACTAGAGTAGTTCAATAAAATTTGGCCACATTTAACAAAAGCTTAATTTTGTGATCTGTTTCCATATATACCTTAGGGGTAGGTTTGGCTTTCTTTTTATAAACTTAGGCCTACCTGCTGTAAATAAGATTTATTCGAGTCACAAGCATGCATATCCCTTTTTTTCTTCTTCATTATTTAACTAAATTCATGAATCTATATTTGCGCAGATACCATTTCATGATCAATAATATATTGTGGTGATGTCAACAATATATTGATCCACGCTGGAATGACCTTATTGAGTGTGAACAGCACAGGAATCATGAGCGGATTTGGTCTCAATTCATCCGCTATCGGCACAATATTTCATAATTGCAATTTGAAATCGCTTTCATGCAAAGGCAGGCAAGGAATTGCTTTGGTACTTATTTTTTTTCTTGGCTAGTAGAATCCAAAGTAAATTGTCAGATATTTATTAGTCACTGATAATATATAAAATATTAAAATCATTTGAGACACTATTTGTTTCCTTCTTGTAGCGGTGTTAACTGGCCGAGCTGAATTTTGGTCTTAAAAGGCTAACCCTGTGTTTAAATGTGTTAGTCAGATCAAAACTGTTACCTGTTATAAATATAATTATTAGCCTGTGGCTGACTTATTTACAAAAAATAAAAGCTTAATTTAGTCTGTTTAAAAAAATAAGACAATAAAAATTTATCAAAAGAAAATATACAATCAACAACACTAGTAATTCCATAAATATTCATAAATTCAATATATATCCAAAGAGAATATACAATCAACAACATTAGTAATTCCATAAATATTTATAAATTCAATATATATCCAAATAGCATAATATAGAATAAAATCATTACAAAAGTATGTTTAATAGATTGAGGAGAAAGAAAGAGCTATTACAAGTAGTATAAAAATTATAAAATAAAAAAATTAATAATATATCAGGCCAGCTTGAGAGGATCTAAGGCCGAGCTTTTGAATTGGAACCTGATGTCTTTTTATTAAACGAGCTTTTATATAAGTTCAAGCCTAGTGCCAACAACCAATTTTAGACATGTAAGCTCAGCCCTTCACTAGCCGAGCCAAAAGCGCCTGGTTCATTTAGCACCCTTACCTTTTTGTACCCAAAAATACATTAAAAAGTTCACAAAAAAAAAAATACATTAAAAAAAAATTGAATTGCATGATTCATGCCCAAGCCCAATTATTTTTAACAAAATTGATGACGTATATTACAGGTGAAGGTATCACCATTTGCTTAGTAAACTTATTCTTCTTATTATTATTATTGGGAAAAACTAATATTATGTTGTAGGAAAATTTTTATCACCAATTTGCATTTTTAAAATAAAAGAAAAGTAAAAGAAAACTTTTATGTTTGTGTAGAAAAATTCTTCGTAGGAAAACATTATATTATTATTACAAATAAGCTTAGCTAACAAATCAACAGGAATAAAGGTTCATGATCAACTGATGAGTCGCTTTCTGAATAAAGGGTTTTCTAGATTTGACATTACATGGGTGGGAACTGGGAACATTTAGTGAAACGATTTGGCTTATAAAATTCGTGACTAAGATTTGAGATAGAAATTCCTTGGATAACCCTCAACCTAAAGGTCAGATGCCATCCAGATATCAAAAAGCTAGTATATGTATAAATATTCTGGTGTGGGCCCGTTGAATTTTTTTGTCTCAAGGAATCAACAAAAATATTTCGTGATATTGAACAATTGTGAGCACCCGTGTGAAGAGAAAAATTGGGATCTAATTATTAAATAGTTATTTTGTTTCATTTACTTATTTATTCATAAACTATTTTTTTATCATCTTATTTGTCAATTAGTATGTAAAAAAAAAATTATGAATAGTTAAACAAATTTTTTTGATGACCGAACTTGGTTTCCCAGAAAATTGAGATGGGATTGTATTGTGATAACAAAGTAGTAGTTGATATCTTTCACAACCCAGTCCAATATGACGGGACATAACATATTGAAGATGACAAACATTTCATGAAATAGAATCTGATATAGGGGTAATTCAGCAGACATATTGATTATTAATTATGATTTACTATATTGATTATTGCAGATTCTAGTCAAATAATCAGAGTCGATTAGGAGAAATTGTAATATATTCTGATTTAGAAATTATTGTAATAGATAGTTTTAGTATTTTAATTCTTTCCTTATTTAGGCAAATTCCAATTTTATTTTCTAGATATTAAATTTGGTCCTCATATCATGAGTGAAGATGCTCAACTCTTGTATATATATTGTGAACTCCATATTGTAATGGAAGGGAGAAAATACGATTTCATTTTCCACGTATATCGCTATTGTTATGATAAAATTGGGAAAGAATATATGGATATGATATTATATTTATATTTTATTTTTATCCTACCTATTCCTTGTTAGTACTGTTAGATCAGAATCTTAAGAGAAAAATAAAAAGGATGAAATTTTGTTGAGATTCTAATATATCAGTATTGAAAACGAACAGATAAACTAGATATAAAAAAATGTATACATAATATTTTTTAATATGGTTGGAAATGATGAAGTTGAGGTGATGATGGCGAGTACGAAACAGAGGAGAAAAAAATAATATAAAGGAAAAAAGAAACATTAAACAGGAAAGAAGAATAGAATATTTAGGGTTTGGTGACATGCAAAATAAGGGCGCATTGCGTTGTTTCTGTGCTTTCTTAATTACGAATAAATATATAATATGTTGATGCATCTTCCTCGTGCAATATTCGTAAATTCCTATACGTTTGTACTTTGATAAAATCAGCAAGCGTGGCCTGCAGTGCAGTCATGGATATACAGAACAATTCTAGTTAGAGCAGAGCTTTGTGGCAGCATATGCTCGTTTATATAATTACTAATTGTTATGTGTGCACTGAGTATATATATATACTTATATATAATAGAAGGAATTTACTTTGTCTAAGCAAGTTGATTTGACTTTTATATTTCTCAATTACATATTTGTTGTGTAAAAATTGCAAAGTTAAATGATCGATATGATTTGAAGTGTGCAAAAACTGAGAAAGGTTTGAGCCTTTTTGATCTTAGTAATCTCATTTTTATAAGGTTTTATCAGAATAATTTCTTTGTCAAACATATTACCTATATAATGCATAACGACGCGGTATTGTGACAATCACTTTAGGACGTGACACTTTAGCAACCGCGTTCTTTGCATTTGTTCCTGACCACTGGAACGTGATACCATGACAATCACGTCCTATTCCCAAGATGCGGATAGGACGTGATTGCTAGGGTATCACGTTCCAGTGGTCAGGAATAAATGCAAAGAACGTAGTTGCTAAAGTGTCACGTCCTAAAATGATTGCCATAATACTGCGTCGTTATGCATTATATAGATAATATGTTTGACCAAGAAATTATTCCATTAAAACCTTATGAAAACGAGATTACTAAGGTCAAAAACTGAGAAAGGTTTGAGCACTTAACACCAATTTAAAACATTGTTTTTTGGTATATATGTTGGTCCCTTGTAAAGGGAGCCTATACCCTATAGATTGAAAGATGAAAGGGTTAACCAATAAAGTACACATGAAGAACAGAAGCCAAAAGATAAAAGAAATTGAAGAATATTCTTGAATTGATGAAAGAAGGGTTTGCTTGCATTCAAAGGGGGACATGCATTGCAAAGTCAGGAATTTATAGAAAGTTGGCCCCCTTTTCACCCTGGACATGAGTAACCAGCCCACATTCCACGACCCAAAAACAAATGGGGTCGAAACCATAGCTATAACTCCATATTAAAAGGTATCTCTCTCTCTCTCTCTCTAATTTTAATGTTTTTGGATCTAAAGAGGCACAACCATAGCCACCTTTCTCTCACGGACTAGTCCCTGTCACAGGATTGAAAAGAGAGAGAGGATGTTTGTGTTTGCATGAGTACTGCAGGCTCCTGCACAGAATAGATAAAAGAGAATGGCACATAATATTATTGTATTCATGTAAGCAACAGTACCATAGGTTACAGCTTTTAAAAAAAGGGAAAATATACTCTTCTTATGTTATAGGAGAGTTTCTTTCTTACACATACATCGATCTCCGTTTTATTCTTTTTATCTTTTTCTATAAATTACGGGTATCACACATATTATGACATAAGAAAGTTCTCTCCTATTACATGAGACTAATAAATCCCTTAAAAAAATTATATATATACATCAAATAATGATAGTTCAGTTGATGTTAGGGGAGCAGACATTGGCCGACCAGTTTTGGTGCAAGTGTGTGTAAGTGCACATACAAATTATTGGGAAAAAAAGAGTGTATATTTTCAGTCCTCAACAAAAATTAAAATTACATGGCCCAATTTAATCTCTTAGAAAAAAGTTGACTCTCGGTCCCACTGAATTCTAAAATAGACCCGATTAGTTGAAATTGTTGTTCCTCTGAAATTCAAAGAAGACCTATATTAGTCCCTTAAAAAGACTAATATGGGTTTATTTTGAATTTCAGAGGGATTACAAGTCAATTTTTTTTCTAAAGAATTAAATTGGGTCCCGTGATTTTTGTTGAGGACTCAAAAGGTACTTTATTTTTGTAGTAAGTTTAAGTTTTTTTTTATTTATATTCTTTTGTTTTTTAATACATTTAAAACTTTCTTTAAAAAAAATTTCGGGGGCATTGCCATCGAACCCTATCCCTAAATGTGCAGACATAAATAAAATTACTTGGGTCCGCCACTTCGAGTAGATCATGTATTTAGATTTAAAGTCTTAATCCCGAGATCTGTCCCTAATCGAACTAGTCGCGAAGTGATGAACCGATTGTAATAATATCTAAACAAAATTATATATATATATATATATATATATATATATATATATATAAATTATATATACAACCTATTTTCATTTATAACCTCTTACAATCATATCTTAATCTTTGATTGACGAAAATAAAAAATTAAGATATAATTGTAAGAAGTTGTAAACGAAAATAGATTATAAGTATACCTTTCCTTTTATGTATATATATAGGGTTTTATAAGAGTTATGTTGTAGGAAAAGTGATTGTGTAATGTTATAGAGATTCGTCTTGCGTGCCTTAATTTTTTTTATTTTTTGCTTTAAAAAGTGCGGGGCCCACAAAATATTATGTGTGTAGGAAACATTTTTGTGTCATGTTAAAGGACAAATGAAAACCCTCCACACACACATACATATATATATATATATATATATATATATATATATATATATATATATGATTTGTTTACTGTATATAAGTCACCTAAAAACTATGTCGTTTTGGGTGGGATAAAGGAAGTTTGCATTTAAAATTAATTTTAGAAAATAAAAATATTATATTTATTTCTAACTTTGTATGGTTATGATTCCGCATATTTAATGTTTTATATTTATTTCCACCTTTGTATGGTTATTATTCCAAATATTTAATGCTTTTACATTATAAAACAACGTAGTTTTATATGACTGCACCAATCCTTAGGTGCAGTCACTTTACATCCACTAAACCCATATATATATATATGGTTTAGAGTAAAAATGTAAGAAGAGAAAGAATGAAAAAACAGAGAAGAGAGAAAAAAAAAAAATTAAATACAAGTGTCATATTTTAATTGGAAGGACCATAAAATCCACATTAAATTTTTTCATATGGTTTACAACAGAAGTTGCAAATGTGCAAAAAAGAGAAAAAATGAGAGGTCTACATCAATATTTTTTTTTTAAAAATTTAAATAATGCTTTTCTTTTTCTTTTTCTTTTATGCAGAGGTGGCTTCCACCTTTTATTTCGCTGAACTTAGAAGCTACGCTGAGCACTGTACAGGGAAATAATGGTTTTCTATAAAAGATGAGGAATCTTTACTTCCGTGAGTGACTATGAGGCAATGTTATTTCCTCCATTAATTAATTAATGTGTATGCATGCATGGTGATGTCTGGAATTTTGCATACTTGCACAGGAGGGCATTGCCTATATGTCTATATAGTTTCTCACTTTCAAAACTATGAACTAGGATGATTAGACTAGCAATCATAGTTTTTTTTTTTTAACTTGTGTGTTCCCAAGAGCCTCACAGTGAAAGAGTACGATGCTGATACATATTATTTGTTTTTTTCTTTCATAACTTTGTTAACAATTCTTACTCTCAATTCTCAAATAGGAATCTTGCACAGATAATTAAATTTCTATATATAAAATATTCTTAATTTAACAGTTAAAAAGTATCATACCTTATTTTGTCTGTTTACAATTAAGTCTTGATGAGAAAATGTCATCACACCTTATTCAACAACATTCTTATTAGGCGAGGTTTTTGTATTCATGTACTAAATCATTCTGAAAGATACATGTAATATTATACGATAAGGGATATTCTCACTACCAAAATTTTTCATTACCAACTTACTACTTATCTAATCACCATTAGATTAACATTTTCTCTTTCTTCAAATTTTTTTTAACATTCTCTCTCCTTGATCCAATGGTGATGTAATAGGTAATAAGTTAGTAGTAAGATTTTTTGATATCCTCGCTCGTAATATATGATATGGTATTTCAAATAAAATTTTTGAAGCATTGTTGACCAAAATGTTAGTGGATTGAAAAGTACTATAGTCTATAAATTACGATATCACATGGCACTCCTATCTTAAAGCCCAAAAGTGGACCGTGCACACGAATCTGACAAATTTTAACCCCCCATAAGCCATGCAATATTCTCTTTTTTCCCTCTCGTTTTTCTCAACTTACAGTTATCCCCCACACTCTCACATGCATGGACTGACATAACCACTCATTATAACACATGCACATGCAAACACAACACCAAACAGTTACCTCAATCCTCTGTCTCTTTTCTCTTGGTTTTGGTAACACATAATCCAAACAAAACAAAAAATACTATCACGCTTTTACTCCATAATAAATAGTCAATGTTTGATGAGTACTAGAGGTTAAAAATTGAAAAAGAGGGTACCTATAGCAACATAACAAGTTTAATGTGTTGTGTTAAATTGGGCCTCACTCTCTTTGTTTCTTGTGTGAATGGTGATCGTATTGATGATGGCATGATGACGATATTAATGATGATAAATTATTTCTTATATATAAAACATTAAATAAATATATATATACACATTGAAAAAGAGAAAGAAAGAGAGAGACTTGTCTCTCTTCAATTTCCCACTCATATATCATAGTGGGAGAAAGACACGTACCATAGAGCTAGCTAACCCACTTTCTCTAATGGGAACATGTACATTGCAAACGCTATCATTGTTTTGGTCCCCTTCCCTTCGTACCATGCTAAATCAAAATCACATACCCCATGGAATCTGTTACAATTACTAAAAGATGCCAGCATCCCATGCATTATTATTACGTATACTACGCACAAAATTCGTACACCAATTCAGTCATTTTTTTCTTCTTCCAAAGGGCCGACCCAGTTCAAATACCCACCTCGTGAGTGTCTGGGAAAGGGAATATTCTAGACAGTCTTTCCCCGAACCCGCGACCTGACACACCACGGCAAGGAAGCTTACAGCTGAGCCAAGCCATCGTTGGTTACATTCTTCTTCCAAAAATATTAAATAATTTGTTCGTCTCTTATTCCAAACTCTTTTAAGCATTGATGGGGAATTCATGTTTAATTCAATATATTTAAGGATTTATTATTAAGAGATAGTAATTTGAAACAAAGTGACAGATGGACGAAACTCATTATGGAAAATGGTAAAAAAAGGAAGATAAAGGGAGAAACACAAAGAGACAAATTTCTAATATGGAGTTGTTTTCAGCGCCAACCTTTTTTTACCAATAAACTTCTGATTGGTTGCGGCGATAATATTTTAAATTAACTACTTACGTCTAACTTGGTTTGTCCTCACTCAAAGATATATATTAACATCGTGCTTATGAAATATAACCCTTATGATTACAATGAAGAATTTTAGGCCATAAAGTAGCGATCCTCGTCTTTCCTTTTTGTTTTTTATAATTAAAAGGGAAAACTTAAAAAAAAAACCTGTAAATTTTCTCTAGAATCACTTATTTCCTCTTCAAAATTTTGAATCATTTACACCCTACTTAAATTTTCTTTATCACTTACCCCAACTTAAAGTTTCTTTATCACTTATTCCCTAAGCTAGGAGGAAAGTGATAAAGAAACTTTGGGCTCGTTTGGTGGACATGATAGGATATGATATGAGACTGATAAAGGTAAGATATGATATGGAGTTGATAGGTCTATATTATGTCCACCGTTTGATGAGCACTTGATTAGCAATCTGATAAATTTATGTAGAAGGAGAAAGGAGAAAGAAAAAATAAAATATAATGCAATAAATATAAATATATTGGATAGCGTGGGGATATATTGGATAACGTGAGGATATATTGGATAACGTGAGGATATATTGGGTATTCAACATTGATATCCTATCCTGTTGAATCCTAACCCAGCTCCCCCATATGATAAGAAATCATGTATTGGATAGGATAAAATGAGACAATAGGATAAGCTAATCATATTCTATTGACCCACCAAACAAGAGATAAATGTAGGATATGATAAGTTATCCTATTCTATCTTCTTTATCAGGCTCCAAAAAGGCCCAGAAAAGGAGTTAATGATTCAAAATTCTAAGGAATGGATAAGTGATTACGAGAAAACTTACATGTTTATTTATTTATTTTTTGTTGTTGAAGTTTTCCCTAATTAAAATGATACTCACACGTTATATTTTATATTAATTTTTTTGTAATAAAATTATACGGACTGATTATGTATAACATGGAAAAGGATTTGTAATAGCCTCAATCCCTATAGCAGATATTGTCCGCTTTGCCCCCCTTCCGGGACTCACGGTTTTACGTTCTGGGGTTACCCCCAAAAGGCCTCCAATAGGAAAGGTATCCACACCCATATATATGGCATGCTTTGTTCTCCTTTCCAACCGATGTGGGACTTTACATCCTCCCCCACTCGGAATACAGCGTCCCCGCTGTACACACCGGTCCAGGACCAGGCTCTGATACCATTTGTAACAGCCTCAATCCCTATAGCAGATATTGTCCGCTTTGCCCCCCTTCCGGGACTCACGGTTTTACGTTCTGGGGTTACCCCAAAAGGCCTCCAATAGGAAAGGTATCCACACCCATATATATGGCATGCTTTGTTCTCCTTTCCAACCGATGTGAGACTTTACAATCCTCTCATGTGTAATTTAAGATGATCATGTCATGTGGAAGGATCTTAACCATTAATAATTAAATCAATAGTGATGATTGTGTAACTTCCTATCCTTATATATTTTCTCTATCTTCCTTTATCACCATTAATTCACCCATGTATGGTTATGATTACCCCATATGACATGGTCATGTTAATTAGCACATGAGAAGATCCACTCCCGCATTATATATATATATATATATATATATATATATATATATATATATATATGAGTTTCTTATGTAAAATAAAACTAGTTTATGAATAAAATTTTAAATCATATTAAAAAGTACATTAATATGGGGGTTAATTAGTCTAAGGCCTATTAATTCCATTGAAATATATATGCATTATGCATGTGTCTTGAGGATGAAATTTTAGGGTAGAAAGATATCACCATCATCCATAAGCTTCCCTTTGATTCTAATCCATGCACTGTCACCAGAGGTCACGCTCTCATCTCTTTTGGTTGCTGCCTTTATAAGCGCATGACACATTATATATCTTATTTTCTCCATTTGGCAAACACTTTTTCTTTATAGAAAAAATGAGGTTACAACATTTCATACTCATGCATCACATAGGAAATGAAAGTAATCATTGTAGAGATTCAATTTTGGAGGGAGTAGAGTAATCAAAACAGACCTCCGATTTGAAAATATTTAATTTTACTTCAAGTTTCTCGAATATTCTAATGAGTGATAAATTCTTAGACAAGTGCTACTTATTATAAAATACTTAAATCAACACTTACATATGTACATGTAAGGTTCAAATGGGAGTGCTAACCTATAAGAATTTTTCCAAGTAAAGAGTTGAATTTTTCATGGCATGTCAAAGACCTGAAAAAGTTTCCATCACAATTTAAGTAAGGGAATTGGTTGATTGACCCTTCTTTGAAAGTCTTGTATAGTGTCTTTCGAATTAAAGCTGTTTTGCTTTAGAGAGAGAGAGAGAGCATGTTAGATGGGCTGAAAAGAAAAGGGCCAGCTTTTCAGCACGGGGCAGCCAAGCGTTTCTCTCTTTAAACAATCCACTTAACTGAAATACTCCATTGAATATTGACATATATACATTTATGCCATGCCATAGGAATAGGATGAAGGTGTAAGAATAATAAACTTTATATTATTTAATCTTAATTATTAAGTTATTTGTATATAATTCTCTAATTTATTATAGGGATATGTTATGCTATCTACGTTTTTTTGTTGCCTACCACTTTAAGAGACCATTATATCAGAATCTCAATTAACATTTATTTTTTCTCTATCATTTTTAAATTCTGATCTAACGGTATTGGAGAGTGATAGATAAAACTAGAAAGAAAACAAGTAGATAGAATAACATGTCTCTTTATTAAAATGGGCAAACTTAATCCACAAGGCTTCTCGACTTGCAAGAATAAAAATCATGATCAATTGTATTTAAACTCATTCTCATTATTGTTGCAAGGATTGTGTTAAAGAACCATTTCAACCCAAAACCTTAAGGTTGTAGGTAAGGGTCTTTGTCACTCAAGCTCTGATACCATGTAAAGAACCTTGGGATACACCACCCCAAAAGCTAGCTCAAGGGGTGGGAGTGCTTAAAGCCGTATAAACTCCACATTAGTTGCTCATACAACCAATGTGAGATTATATATCTCAATACGCCCCATCACACAAGAGCTCTTTGGGCTTAAAGCGTGGATTATGCATAGCCCAATTTTTGGTTTACCTCCTGTGTTTTTTGTTTTTAATTCCACTTTAAAGTGGGGGACGGTGAGGCTCTAATACCATGTTAAGGAACCATTTCAACCCAAAACCTTAAAATTGTAGTAAGGGGCTTTTTAATGATTTATATTATATTCTTTAACAGATTCCCTCGTAATTTTCTAATTTATTGATTACATAAATCATTAAATACATATGAGAAGAACTAAAGTTGAAAATATAACTTGGTGTGAAATAATAGGATTTATAAGAGTTATGTTGTAGGAAAAATGATTGTGTTATGTTATAGAGATTCATTTTGCGTGCCAGAGTTTTTTTTTTTTTGCTGCGGGCCCCACAAAATGTTGTGTGTGTAGAAAAAATTTTGTGGTCATGTTAAATGATAAACCCGTGAAATAATACTACTATATATGTATATATAATGTGAGGGTATATGATTACCATTTGTCACAGGTGCAAGATTGATTTGAAGAACCCTTTGATGACATTGGTGCTCATAAGCCTATTCCCAAGGAAGAGAAAAATACTATAAAAAAAACAACACACAAAGAGAGACCGTACAAGCAGATGCAATGCAAGGAGGGTGGGAGGCACATGGCCTTTAGCAAGGAATGTCTTACACAGTAAAAGCCCACGTCGCAGTGTTTTTGGATTCTCGGGTTGTGTGAAGACACCATCATCATCATGCATGCCAAATGAAAGTCCCTATTCTATTTATTTCTTTATAATTGCCTCTTAATAATGAATTAATGACTTGTCTCTAATGTCCTTTTGCCCCCCTTCTTTATTATATATATTTCTATTTTATCCCATTCTTGACAGGTAGGTCATCATGCCCCTCCCACTTTAAATTACTTATTTTCTTTTCTTCCAATTCCCAGTGCAACAAAAACACACACATAACAACAAAATACCCAAAAAACTGCACTTTGTTTGATCTCTCTGCTACTTCATTATTTAATTTGGACTTTTTAGCATTTCGATATCTTTTTTCTTTAAACAACAATTTATGTATAACCATTTTGCATGATCACTGATCAAATTCATTACAATATGATCTCCATCGTCAGATATTTAATTATAATAGGATGGGCAATAGCTATAGGAAGCTAAAATAATAATAATATATAGCCTAATTAAATTTGGTATTGCTGCCATGCCACTCTTTAAAAATTATACCTTTAGAGTTACTTCTTCGAAAACTTGTAATAATAGTCACTGTGAAAGTAAACTTTTGACAACAACATTTTGAAAAGTTGCATTATTCAAAAAGCATGCAGTTGAATGTTCAGAATAAGTCCATTGATCAGGATCATTTCCAATATATAAACAAATAAGGTTCAAAACGAACATGCAAAAATGCTAGAAGATGACAAAGAACACACAAAAACGTTCACATAATAAGAGAGAAGAACAAGAAATTAATTAATAGGCCATTCATAATGTGTTTTAGAAAATATTTATCTCTAAAAATTAATGAAGTTAAATTCTTTTAGCCAAATAAGTCAAGATATATGTATAACAAAAAAAAAATTAGTCTAATATTTATTTGATTATATATTATTATTGGAGATCAAATATTAATACTATGAGGAATTCATTGTTAATTAGGGTAACCGACCAGAAGGTAATTAGGGCTAAAAAGGAGCTTTTAGCGACATAACAAAAAAGGGTGAGACCCTTTTCTCCTCGGAACATGGCCCAAAACTGTTCGCTGGCAGGACCCTTCCCTTAGTCCACTCCCTCTTTGTAAAGTGCACGCTAATTTATAGGGCATCAAATTTATATTTTTTTTTTTAAAAAAAATCTCGATTTTGCTAAAGTTAAAAATAATTAAGGTATAAATATATAATTATTTAATTACATCATTCTTGTAATGATGAACAATTATTATACGATTATCATTTTATAAACTTATTTCGAGCCATTAAGTAATTTTTCTTCTTAATCACACACACATAGGGTGTGTTTGCGATCTGGATTGGATCAGTTTTGGAAGCAAAAATCATCCGATCCAATCTCTTCAGTTTGATCATATAATCACCCACTCGGTTTTAATTTTTTTTTTTAAATCCGATCAGATCCAATCCAATTTTTATCGGATTGGATCAATTTTTTGATTTTTTGAAAATCCTAAAATTTATTTCATGATTATTGTGCAATTAACATCTTGGTATATATTGGCTTTGTAATTTTATTTTTTTTAAATGCAAAAGCATTAGTAAACTATATATATATATATATATATATATATATATATATATATATATATTTGACAAAGAGATATGAATATCTATGAGATAAAATTTTGTTGATAAGATGTGACTAAATTTTTTCTTGGGTTTAGTTGATGGGTTAAAGGATCATGGGTTTAGAAATTTTTTGGTTATGATTGAGGGAAGACCCAAGTAGGTAGAGGAAAATTAATATATTGGATCGGTTTGGATTGGATCGGTTTTCATCAACCTATCCAAAAACCGATCCAATCCAATTAAAATTTGCGGTTTTTAATCGATTTTTGATTTTTCGGTTTTCGATTTATTCGGTTATCGGTTTTTCGGTTCAGTCACCGCGCGATTTGGATCGGTTGATGAAGGCACCTACACATATAGTTATTTAATGTTTAAAAAATAATGAGTACAAAAAATATAGAATATATGGTCCTGAAAGTAATGTATGCATATATAAAATAATAAAATGAAACATAATTATTTAATTCAACTGACAGAGAGACCATCATCTGATCTGGTTCTTTCTCTCTCTCTTTCTCTCTCATTCTCTCATAGTCATAGCTTCTGCAAATAATAGTTCTATCCCACAAGCTTCCAAAGAAAGAGAATGAATGGAAAGTGAGATTTGCAAAGAATTATATTGTTCTCTTTGTTGCTGCTGATAATTAAAGGAAGCATCAAAGAAACCAAAGCCCTTATCTACTATATATGTTGATGGCTTCCATCATACTATTAACTCTCATATTTGATGGCTTCTAATTCCCAATATAAACCCTTCTCTTCTTCTTCTTCTCCTTCTTCTTGTTCTTCTTCTTCTTCTTTCATCATCCATGGCTTGCGTTGAGATCAGACACATCATCGGGTTTGGGTTATTAATCTTGGTTTGTTTAATTACAATATGATTATGGTTCCTTATTCTCAAAACGGGAAACAAATAATTAATAGGAGTGCTAATTATGTTATTTATGGTAACACAACAAGTCATGCTATGAACCAAGTTGAAGTTGAAGGTTACAATTGCTTAGTAGGATCTGATTTTGTGGTGAGTAGGCACATGGCTGATGAAGATGAATCAAGAACTAACACAAACACAATTACTCAATACCATCATAATAACGAACCTGAGGCTGAACCTGAACCTGAACCTGAAGCCGAACCTGAACCTGAAGCTGGTTCCACCTCAAAGGACGAAGAAGAAGAAGGAGCAAACAACAACAACAACAACAATAGGAATAACTGGCTTCAATTAAGCATAGGTTTTCATCAGACTCACGCGGCTGCCGTGGCGACAACCACCAAGCACGACCGTGATCACCACCACCACCATCACCACAGAGCGAGCTCAATGGCTCCAACAACCGGTTCAGGACTTGTGGAGTTAGATTTGTTACCGGCTGCTACCGGGAGACATTTGAATTGGGCTTCTTCACGGCGGAGCATGGAGCCTCCACCGGTGGTGGCTGCGGCCGCGGCGGAGGGGAGGAGTTGTTGTCAAGGAGGGTCTAGTTTTGGTGGTTCTTTGGTTTTAGAACAAACTTCAAACATGTCAATAGCAAGTGGTCCAACATTTGGTCATCACCATCATCAACAACAACAACAACAACATCATCAAGAGATAATGAACTGGACATTTGGTCCACTTCCCCAATATTCCATGCCAATTATGCCTTCTTCTTCTTCTTCCTCTTTTCCTCTTCTTTCTTCTTCTTCATCAATATTATCATCATCACAATCTTGTTCTTCTTTGAGGCCTCATCTTCCTCTAGGATCATCTTATTTTCCTCCACCCTTTCATTTCCCTTCTTCTTCTTCTGGGTTTGATCATCAATTTGATGTGGCTGGACCAAGTTCCCATGTCACAGTTAGAGTTGTTGATCCTCCTCCTAGACCTCATTCTGGAATATGGTTCATGCTTCAAGCCTCCCAAAACCAGTAAGCTAAATGCAAATTCAATAACTCTTTGTTTGTTTTTTTTTTCCCTTCCCAGACAATCACAAAGTGGGTATTTGAACTGGGTCGGCCCTTTACATTTGAAATTAATACACCAAATAGTATGTATAAATGTTGGGTAGTGCAATTTAATTACTTTTTTAGTGATATGAAATTAATTGACTTTGATTTTTATTTGCATTATTAATGCAGAGCGAAAGAACCATTCTTGCCCCAGATACCTAAGAACTACCTTAGAATCAAGTGAGTATTATTGTTCTTTCTTTCTTTATCTCAAACGTGTTAGCTAGCTTGTTATTCTTAACATAGCTTGGGAATTTTTCTTGTCAGTGTGTAATCAACATCTATCTATCGTTCATTTTTTTTTTTTTTTTAATTTTATAATATTAAGTTTGATGATTTGGAGTTGCAAAATCATCATTTCTTTTTTGACTTTGGAATCTTTCAGAGATGGAAGGATGACGGTTCGGTTGCTATTGAAGTATCTGGTTAGCAAACTCAGGCTTGAGAACGAATCAGAGGTACTTTCAATCATCTCTTTTAGCTTTTTTAAATAAATATAATGTGTGTGCTTGTGGCAATCCTATTTATTAGCATCTAATCAAAGAGAGAACGAAATGAACATAGAGACTTAGATATTAATAGGGGTGTGATCCGAAAAGGAAATGGAACTATGTTTTCATCAAAGTACCAAATTAAGTACATTAAATTGGGAACCAAAAAAAGTAGGTGTTAGAAACATGAAAGATATGGAAGAACTAAAACAGATTTATCTCTAGTCATAAATCAGTAGGTAAAAAGTACATTTCTCGGAAGTCATCTTCCATGTCTGTTTTATTTGGTATTTGCATTTCACACTCATCTTTTTTTGTGTCATGGTAACATGATGTGATTAGAGTCAAGTGATTTGTCTATTCAATTCAAGAAATATATATATATATGTACGTAGCAAGAACCTTTACAAGTTTGGTGGTGGGAATTGGGATATTATTAGGGGGTTTGCATTTGTCATTTAACATGACATAACAAATTTTCCTACACACACAACATTTTGTGGGGCCCACACTTTTTGAAGGAAAAAAGAAAAATGAAAAATTACGGCACGCAAAACGAATCTCTATAATATTACATAATCACTTTTCCTACGACATAACTCTTATAAAATCCTATTATTAGTTAGGTGTACCGTAACTGTTCAAAAGGCAAATTAATTATAGATATATAATAATTACTAATTACTTCACGAAAAATTATATATACATAGAAAAGTTAGTTTCATAGGAGGAAGCTCCTTGGTGATATTGGGTTCAGTACTGTTTCAAATTATAATGCTCTATATACGAAGTATCATCGTAATAATCACCCGTGTATATATGCTTGAGTAGTTTATGATTTCTGTGACCTACCACTAATTTTTCATGAAAGTAACCTTTCAGTGGTTTGCACCACTTGTGGAGAAAACAGGATGGGAATTGTTAAAATAAACCTATATAGATCTTAATTTATATGTGTAGAATGTAGAGAGTTAAATTATGAATTGATATATAGTTGATAAATGGAATGTTCGAGTATATCCCAAGCTGATTCCTCTTGATGAGTGCCCCCATGCATAGGTGAACTCATAGCTAGAACAAACCACTTTCACTAACCTAGAATTTAATTTACATGGAAAAAAATGGCCATATATGTACTAAACAGGATTAAGAAATAGTTTAGCTTCTTTTTGTGAAATCAATCTACATCATTTCCCAAATGTTTAACTAAAGATGTTCATGTTACAGAATATAATATAAATCATTAAAAAGACCGTCACCTACCACCTCAAGGTAGTAGGTGACGGCCTTTTTAATGATTTATATTATATTCTCTAACAGTTCCCTTTCATTTCACTTCTTGAAAGGGCACAAAGATTACACAGTAGTAATCATTATATATGGTCTATGTATTTTAGATACACATATATATGTTTGTACTTATATAACCTAGTATAGTTATTTTTTCAACATATGTTCTTTGGATTGTGCATGTTTTAGTCGAAAATTAATGATACACGGTCTAAAGTAGAGGACTAATGTTGTATTTGGTTGGGGATTTAGGTGTACTTTCAGATACTTATGATCTACATTCATTATTAAACCTGCGCACGGTCATGCATCAAGGGATATTATTATTAGAATGTGCGCATTATTGTGTGTGTCCCAGAACTTTTCAATACTTCATGCACACTTCATAATCGAACACCACTACTACTTGTTGCCTAATAATTACTGAAAAAGGTTTGAATCCTTAGAAAAAACGAAGCAACATATATTTAGAACCTACATCATAATATCCATGCATGCCCTTAAGATTACTAGATCTGACCTAGGAAGAAAAAGATCATTATACATACAATGATTAGAAGCCGTTTATCATTTGCATTTATCCGTTGATATCATATTTAGGGTCTGTTTGGTTGTGTTTTGATTTTTTTTGTTTGTAAAACTGTTTTATAGAATAGTTATGGAAATATGTATTTTTTGTGTTTTGAAAGTTAAAAATCAAAACACAAAATAAAAGCAACTCAGATATATTTTAAAAATTTTGATTCTAAAAAAAAATGTTACAAATTTATAATTTTTTTTTTTTACAAAACAAGACTTATTGAATGAGTTTTTTTATTTTTTTATTATGAAAACCAATTTTTTTTAGAAACAATATTCAAACAGTGCCTTAGCTTTAGCTTATCTTCATCAACCCTGTGGAAACATTTATAAATCAGTTGAGATTTTTGAAGAGTGCCTGGATTTAAAAAATAATAATAATTAACTTCGTTTTCCTTTCCCCCTTTTTATTTTTGTAACGTTTTGTGATTGACATAAAAATATTGGTTTCCTTAGAGCTGAATTTCTGATGATGTTCATAATAATATGTTTTGACATCAATATTCATTCCTTGATGGTACTACACACAATAAAAGAATGCATTTTTATAGGGATGAGTGTTGTTCGTCTTATGACTTGAATTTTAAAGTTTGTACTCCATATATAAGAGTATCAACCCTTTTTTAACTCGTTAAGATTTAAGCCACATTGACTTTGGGTATTAAAAATCTTCTCTTATGTTTTGAATTTCCCTACTCCAATGGTAAAATCTCTAACACTTCCTTCCCCTCCCCCCATCCCAAAGTTTTCTAAAACTTTTTCAATCTCATTGTGATTTAGATCATACCCGGTCATTTTATCTTTATCCTTTTTTTTAACAATCTCTTGGGAAGTTTCAGCTGGGTCTTAATATTATCGTTAATTATTATTATTATTGTTTTGTATCTATGCCACATTTTTTTATAATATATATATATATTGAAAGGATTATATTTACAAATTTTTTGTTTACAAACTATACTATGTACTCCCGAAAGAACACTAGGTTACACTATGTTCTCTCGGGAGTACATAGTGTAATTTACAAAAAATTGTAAATTTTTTTTATAAACGGATCCTTCCCCATTTTTTTTTTTTTGCCAAAATGTTTTTAAATATCGGGAAATTGTGTTTAGATATATAGTACAATTCCCGTTTCATTTACTTAGATATTTATTTTTCAAGAAATGCCAATATTTTTAGAATTTTGTTTGCGGTTGAGTTTGATGTTAATTTGTACTTGGGGAGGTTAAAATTGCTTGAAAATGAAGTTGAAAAGAAAACATAATTTTTAGGTTTTCATTCTATTGAATACCTGTGTTATCTGGATTTATCATCAATAGAAGTGTTATCCACAAAACAACAAAAACCAAGGTAACTGTTTTCAAATGGAATAATAATGACCTTAAAACTTTTCATGTTATCATTGGCCAAACTAAGAAAGAAAAAAAAAACAAAAACTTAGTGTCAAATGTATCAAACAACTTTCATTCAAACCCAATTGTTTAATTGAATTTGTATGCAAAATCTTACATACGTTTGTGGTGTGCATTACCAACAGCATCTAAAATATATATCATGTTAGGTTGCACGATACACACAATCAACATTCCATTCTGTTATTCAGAATTCCATGCATGTAAGTTACTTTTTGGGTCAACCCTCTTCGTTGTGCTTTGATTTAGATACTCTTATCCCTCATATAAATTAGTATATGCCTACCCTATCACAACTCATGCTTTCGAGATGAGGTTATGACCGCGTCTTATTTTCTTTTTCATCCTTAATATAAGATCACAGACAGCTGCATATATATCTACAATGATCATATTAATTACATATCATTTATATATATATAATTAGGTCTCTAAATTATTTATGGTAGATTTTGTTAGATGATAAATGAGATTCATCAACTAGAATTTTATATATATTTGACGCACTCAACATTCCCCTCTAGCTGCATGTTTCAATTTATTTTTTCCTTGATATTGTTTGTTTGTTTGTTATGGGAAAAGTCAACCTAAGATCACTCGGTTTTATGTATGAACAACCTTAAAATAAAAGTATGGCTAGCTGGTTATGATGTAGTTCCCATGCCGGCCGGAACTGCAAACCTCATACATCGTTCACACACATGCCTTAGATTTCGAACTTAACATCCAATGATTATATATATATATATATATATAGATATATATATATATATATATATATATATATATATATGAGTGTGACAGGTTCTAACTTATTCTTTAGGGACATACATATATATATATATATATATATATATATATATATATATATATATATATATATGAGATAAGATCATTTTACACCAGTGTAAGTTACACTCTTAATCTTGTCCGTTGATCCCATTTATGTCTAAGGGCTCAGATTTTTTAGTAATGTGAGCCATTGGATACAAGTGGATCAATGGTCAAGATTGAGTGTAAGACTTATAACTCTTACACCGGTGTAAGAATATCCTGCCCCTATATATATATATATATATATATATACTAGCTAGGTTAATCTCTTGTATACATCAGATTATTAGTTTTCATCATAAATTCAGGAAGTATCGGAGGGCAAATGAATAAGTTAATTAGACGATACTTCACAGATTATTTAAAGCATTAAGGTTAATTATGAATACTGTGACTAAACATCTTTCATAAAAAATAAGAAGCTTTTGTTGATTATTAGGATCGTGGCTTAATAGAAAACATTTAACTTTTTTTTTTTAAACAATAATATGAACATGAATAATAATAGATAGTCTAGGAAATAATGAATATGCAAGAAAGCAAAAAGATGTCTTTCATGTTGGAAGGAGTGTATCCTTCATTCACTTTATTTTTCATCCCTTTTCCTTATTGCTTTTGTAATTTATAAAGAGTGCATTGACTTTAAGATGTAAAAACACATGTTCAACTTGGATAGACGTATCTTTATCTTGGCCTACTTAGTTGACAGCACTACTCATTCTATTCATACAAAAAGGTTGCAAGATATATGTCATTAAATTAACTCAAACATTCTATCCTAGGGCTTCGAAAATCACACGTGGACCCTGTCATTCTCCCCACTCAATACCTAGCTGCATGCCTTCTCTCTCTCTCTCTCTCTCTGTCCTTTCGTCACGCTTTCGCTTGATATCCCCACAGCCAACGTAGGCCCTTCCCATTTCCATTTGCTCTCTCTCCTTCTATGGAATATTTTGCTTAAAAAGCTCCATCAAACCGTCAAGTGCTGCACTCTCATGGAAAGGAACCAAAAGAGAAAAACCCCATTATGTATGGGCAGCATCTTCCACCAACCACAGTATGTGATACCAACTCTCTAATAAGAACAAAAACTTAATCTAATTCACAGAACTATCCTAGGTCGAATATATATACGACAAGTTATATTTACAAACTCATATAAATTAGAAACTATTACAAAATACACCATCTTCTTCTGGGAGAATACTATGTTTCACTATCTTCTACGGGAGGAAGATAGTGTAATTTGTAAAAATTTAACTAAAAAATTTGTAAATGGATCCTTCCCCATATATCTAAGGGCTCAAATTTTTTAGCAAAGCCAAAGATATAAGTGATCACATGCTTACAGATTGAGTCATTGATCTTTTGTTACTCCGGTGTAAGAATATCCTGTCCCAACTATTATAAATTACCCTATATAAGGGGTAGTACATTCCAGCACATTCTCCTATATATGTGTGTGTGTGTGTAGAGATACTTTATAATATAAGATGTAAAAATCGGTCCAGCAAATTTTATGATGCTTGTTTTCTCCCGAGAGCACAAATAAAAATGCTATTCGTTCTCCCTAAAAAAATCACTATTGTAATATTTATTGCACTTGAGGGACTCCATGTGACTAAATTTTTAATTTTTCGTATATATATATATATATATATATATATATATATATATATATTAAGTGTAAGATTTTTTATTTTGATTTGGTGTAAGAATAACTTGCTCAAATATATATATATATATATATATATAATTATTTCATATATTATATCCCAAAATTAATGTCATGTTTTAAAAATTTTACTTTTATATTATATTATGAATTTTATTAAAATACTTGATTTTTTTCAAAACTCAAAAAAGACGTCATTTTATGTTGTAAGAAATAATTTTATTTCCTAATGTATGAAAAATGTTAATCCCATAATATATATATATAAAGTCATTAATCTTACACCTAAAAAGTGAAGAGTAAGAAGAACATATCTTATAATCTTAACATTATTATTATTATTATTATTAATAATAATAATAATAATAATAATAATAATAATAATAATAATAATAATAATAAGTCGGTGAGCGATATGCATGCAACATTAAAAAATTAATTGGAAGCATATATGAAGAACTAAGACACTTTAATTAGTTATTAATTAACAGGGTTTTTTTTTTCAAGTTCAAACCGGTGGTATGATATTAAATAAATAACGTGTGACATGACAATAGAACTGGTTAGCTAGTTGAAGATGAAAAATCAAAAGGGCAATTATTTCATGTAGTAATGTTGACGCTCGCATGCATTAGGGTCTGGGTGGCGCAACGTGATAGAGACGTGCATGATGACCATGAAAATTTAGCAATGTAAACGCGTGATTAGGTCCCTTAGAAGGAGGAAACGAAGAAGAGAATACTATATTTATTATATTAATTTTTCTAGGTTAATTGTGCCTTCCCTATTCTTCGCCGGGCTTCATGGATCCACCGTTGCATCAGATTATATATACTCTTTTTGGTGAATAAGCATCATATTATATTGTACGTTACATGTGTTTCTATTTTTTGTTCTTGGCCTTAATTTTTTTTTTTGATTTATTTGTTCATTAATAATAGCTAATTAATGATATAAATTTAGGGAAAACATTTTCTCATGTTTTATAAGAATTCAACTCTCATATGAGTGACCCTTCGATTTGCGTGCTAAGTTTTTTTTTTTTTTTAATAATAAATATGGGATCCACTACTAGTTGAGTCACAACATGAAATTTGAATTATTATACAATATGAGAAAATCAAATCCCATAAATTTATTGCGATAGGAAGGTATTTGTTATGATAGTAATTCCATTACCATATGATCATATCCAATGATATCATATATAATAATAGTATTGGGGGCATATATAGAATAGAAAACTCTGAAGTCTAAGGGATCATGATTATGGCTTAGGAGCAAAGTCTGAATGGGTCCTCTCATAATGATTAAAGAGAGGGCAGTTTTTAAGATCGTGGGTTGGGTGGGCATTTCCACGATTGCCCGCTGACCCAAATATGCGTGCATGCTTAAGGGTTTAGGAATCTCTTGGCTTAAAGGAAATTACTTATCTGAAACATTGAATTAAAATAGGAAAGTGAAGATGTGGATCAATCTTATGCGTAAAGTAGAAGTTACAAAGATCTTATACATTGGTGAGTAGGCCCAAGGCGTAAGCCACTGACAAAGCATGACTTCATACTGATTTCATATTCACCATATTATAAAGAATATATATTAATTAGATAGCTTTTGTCTCTCTTTTTTCTTTCTTTCAAATTTTTGATTTAAATAATTTTAAACTTTAGCTTAGTTTTATCAAGATTTTATATGAAACAGTAATTTTTATATATACCTTTTTATAACTTTACTGAATCTACAATTTATGTCGGTGATTTTCACCCATAAAAATAGTTAAATATGTTAGTGAATAGTTTGTAAGTTTTATATATGTAGCTGATTCATGTCTCACTTTGGTATATATTGCAGACAAGTAAAGAGATGTGCATCTAAATTGAATGTAGGATTAACAAATGATATGAAGATTAAGGGGAGGAAATCGATATATAATATCATAAAACTTCAATAGTAAAAAACTTGAGTAAAAATATCTCGGAGATAAGGTAATTAATTGAGAAATTAGGCATAAAGTTGTTTCTCTAAACCCACTTTCTTTCACAATAACTGTCCCAAGAGCTTTATATATATCTAGACAATGCTCCACAAGGGATCATCTTAATCACATTATCATTGGCGGGTGACATTTTGTTGGGCTATCAGAGGAAGCTCAAGGTAGGGAGATATTGTCATCCATGGGCTAAATTACCTGGGTTAAGACACCATAATCAAACTCAAAACCTTAAGTCATTAGATACTTGAGTACTTTTATCTATACGGTGCTTACTTAGTCAATTCTTAACCAATATAGTATTCACACACTCACACTTGAATTCCTCAACATCTCCTCCTCAAGTGTGAGTCCTAGGCCCACATTCTTTCCCTTTTAAGGATAAGCAACGACATTAAGTTAGTTTAGACACCACAATCAAACCCAAAACCTTAATGCATAGTTTCACTTATATGATGATCATTCAGTTCATTCTTAATTAACAAATATGAGACTTCACATATTTACATTTGGATTCCTCAACACATTTGTGTTCACCTTCGAACATATTTCTCTAAATTATTTGATTTCATAAAGATAATTATAAAAATTATCAATATGACATATTGTTTATATTGATTCAATAGTGTATAGTCTTTACTTCGAAGTGAACTAAAGACGACCCGTCGCGTAAAAAGAGATATATAGATATGAGGATGAGATTATGAGAAAAGTAAACATAATGATTTTGAAAATATATCAAAATAATGCACATAAAAAAAAGGTATATCAAAATTATATATGAAGTTGGAAAAGATGGAAAGACGGATAATGTATGTTCTAGTTATATCCCTCATTTCTTATAATCACGTGCTCGATCTCTCTGGGTAAATGCAAAGTCATCATACATAATGAGTTTAATCATGGCTGAATATATGTGGATGAATTTCAATTATAGTCTTGTCTTGTATTTCAATTGTTACTTTTTTTTTTTTTTGGTTCAATCTATTGTTAATTACTTTTTAGTTTCACATCATATTTCTTCTGGTGGTGGATGTATCACTGTATGATCATGACAGCACGTGATGTGCATGTTAATGATTTATATTATAATGAGGAATAAAAAGCTTTTAGGCTTGAACCATTTCACCCAAACCCATTATTGGTCTATCTTGTGCACGCAAGAGCCTTTAGGCTTGAAGCGTGAAATATGACACAAGCCCATTAGGCTTGAAGCATGAAATATGGCACAAGCCCATTATTGGTCTATCTTGTGCACGCAAGAGCCTTTAGGCTTGAAGCGTGAAATATGGCACAAGCCCATTATTGGTCTGCCTTGTGCATGCACAATCCCATTTATTTGGTTGTCTTGTGTTTTTCGTAATTCCACCTAAAAGTGGGGGGCGGTAATATGGCACAAGCCCATTATTGGTCTGCCTTGTGCATACACAATCCCATTTATTTGGTTGTCTTGTGTTTTTCGTAATTCCACCTAAAAGCCCATTTATTTGGTTATCTTGTGTTTTTCGTAATTCCACCTAAAAGTGGGGGGCGGTGAGATTTGAACTAGTGACCTCATAAGTTCTGATACCATTTAAAAAACCATTTCACCCAAAACAAGATAGTCAGTGATGGTCTTTTTAATGATTTATATTATATTCTAAAAGATATATACAATGAATGAATTACTATTGCTGCAGATAGAGATAACATGCAGAGGGCAGCAACTATTACCTTTCTTTACGTTGCAGCATGTGAGGGATAACATTTGGACTCCGAGGGACACCACAAGAACTTTGCTTTCAGATTCCTCAACCACAGATCATGTCATGGTTCTCCATTACGGTAGAAGCACTGCTTAATTTTAAAACAAGTGAAGACCCCCTTGTAACTTAAAATGTGGCTCCTGCATCCATCATGTTATATCCTTGTTAACTAATTATCTAAACCCTTTCTTTTTAGTTTTTCCATTTTTTTCTCTATTCTAATGGGTTTTGATTATTATTTATTTTTATTTTTGTTTTATTTCCTCTTTATTTTTCTTTAATTGACATTAAGATCAAGGAGAATCATATCACCCCGAAAAAGTGTGTATTTCTTTAGGGTTTTGGGGTGGGGAGCGTTGCCCAAAATTGTATTTCCATGCTGGACGAGGTGATGAGTGAGGAATGCCATATCAAATGTATTTTTCAAGCACAAAACTCAATCTAATTTGATCCACTAACCCATTTTCCCCTTTTAACCCAGTTTCTTTTTATCATTAGTTATGGTTTATTCTCAAGTTACATGCATTCCAATATTTTAATTAAGTAATATCATGTGTTAATTAGTTAGATATGCATAATGTATGTCTTATTGATCACATGAGTACAATTCCTTTTCTAAATTTACGCTTCACAAATGATAGTTTACTTTAAGATAATATGCACTTTTAAGTAGGAACATTGTCATATATCCATGGCTCCCGGAGCACTTGTGATTCGGTGGGACGGAGAGAGAGACAGAAACAAAAAAATTGAGAGAGAGAAAAGAAAGAAAGAAAAAATAAAAATTAATCAGCGTATCTGTCATTTTTTTTATTTTGGTAGGTAATAAGGATTTTAGTTAATTTAGTTTTAGTTCGAAAGTTGATAACATTTAATTATAGACATATCAGTTGAAGAACCCATACGAAGATTGTGGACTAGACAATTTGGTTTGGGCTTGATGGGCCATTCATCTGGATGACTCTGAAATGGTAGTCCGAAAGAATGTCCAAGCCCACAAGAACCATGACCTTAATATCATAATAACTGTCTAGATAAATATGATCATGGACTCAACCATTTTGTTTCCAATTTAATAGGTAGATAAGTTACCAATAATTAGAACTATCAAAATGGGTTAACCATTCCATTAGGTCCTAATTCATATGTGTAGGGTTAAAAAGTGAACCTCAACAGTAAAGGCCCACACGAGCCAAAAAGCCCTATGGGTTAGGGCTAACACGCGAGCCGTTCAAAATTATAATTCATAATTTTTTTATCATGTTCAATACATTAAAAATTATTTTAACAAATAAATATTTAACATTTTCTTAACATATTTTATACAAATTATAAATCTTTTATAATTTATTTTTTAATAAAATAATATTTGTAAACAAATATACAAGTGAAAATATAAACAAAATTTTAATATAAGTGAAAAATTAGTTATTAACTTTACTAAATTCATTATTAAAGGATGCTACCAAATAAAAACTTTCTCACCGGAAGTCATAACATAATACAACAACTTTAGCGAAAAACTAAAAGTAACGAATGGAAAAATGATCTTAATACCAGTATTGAATATTTGCTCTTAGTTATACAAAAAAAAAAAAATTGCTCTTAGTATCTATATATTTGAAAGTAAAGTCATTGATTTTCTTCAACTACTACCGTTACAAAAAAAATTAATTATTATTATCCATAAGATTATTAAGGTGCATTGTATACCATATGTTTCAATATAAATTTGGATATATAACATGGTTAGATGTTAATAGAAAATTTTATTTTTATTGATGCACAAATGAAATTCTTTGTTGAAACATGTCATTGCAAAAAAATTCATTTTTATTGATGCACAAATGAGATTCTCCGTTGAAACATGTCATTGCAAAAAAAAGTCATTTTTGTTGTAAAATATTATGATGACATTTTACATGGTTCATAACATGTGACTCTTTGTTTTTTCATGACTTTTGATGTATTCTATAACTATCACACTAATGGTGTGTTGAATTATAAAATACATCCACGTAAGAGTGTTGTAAAATATTATAGATGATATTTCACATAGATTATTGATGACCTTTCATATGATTCCTAACACGTGACTCTCTTTTTTCATGGTGTGTATTATGTAACCATCTACTAATGGTGTGTTGAATTGTAGAATACATCAAGGGGGAGTGTTATAAAATATTATGGATGGCCTTTTACATGATTCATAATATGTGACTATTTGTTTTTCATGATCTTTGATGTACTCTACAACTAGGGGTGTTAACGGGCCGAGTCGAGCCAAGTTTTGATCTTAACGGGCCAAGCCTGTATTTAAACGTGTCCGACTGGCCTTAGCCTGTTACCTGTTACGAATATAATATTGACCTGTGGCCTGGTTTATTTACAAAAAATAAAAGCCTGTGTGAAGCCTGTCTTAATCTGTTAGCATGTTAAAGAATAAAAATAAGAGAACAGAATTACACAAAAAAACAATTTTCAGATAGAAACCTTAGCTTCCAATTTGCAGCAATAATTTACAAAGTCTACAATAAATAAATAAAATTAAAGTGAGAGAAGGTAAATAACAAGTTATATTATCTTAGCCCATTATAAAAAATGTGCCAACAAAAATAAAAAATAAATTGACACAAACGAGCAGTGCACAGTGGAATAAATGAGTTTTTCTGGGTTTGCTTGTGTGAAAGAGGATGAAAGATAATATAGAACAACACTAATAATTCCATAAATATTCATAAATGCAATATATATCCAAATAGCATAATATAGAACAAAATCATTCAAAATGTCTGTTAAATCAATAAAATCAGGCGAAATAAATTGATAAGGGAGAGAGTTATTACAAGTAGTATAAAAAATATAAAATAAATATTTACATACTAGGCTAGCCTGGGAGGCTCTAAGGCCGAGTTTCTAAATTAGAGCCTGAGACCTTTTTATTAAACGAGCTTTTATACAAATTCAAGCCTGGTTCCAACACGAGCTTTTATTAAACGAGTTCAGGCCTTCACAAGCCGAGCCAAAGGCCCCTGGTTCGTTTAGCACCCCTATCTACAACCATTAACACTAATAGTGTGTTGAATTATAATTACTCCCCTAATTATGTTTAAAGTCCTCTATAAGGACATATCTTAGATGAAGAAAATGGCACTTGGTGAATTCAAAATATAATAATATTTCTTTACCTTCAAGAGCTCATACTTGTTCATATCTTATTTTTCATTTGATTTTCTTTCTACACTTCATTTTCTTTTCTTTCATATTTCACTTTCTTTTATATTCTCCACCAAATTCATAACAATTTTTACTTATATTAAGTTTATAATTTATTTTATATTTGTAAATATTTAATTTTATATAATTTTAGTTTTTAAATATTTTTTTTTGACCTTTAGCCCTAACCCAGCCCTTATATGTTGGGTTGGAAAAAGGAGAAGAGAGAGAGAAGAGATTAAGGCTTTGTTTGGGAGTTGGTTTTAGGAGGGGAAGGAAAGGAAAGGGAGGGTTTTAGTAAGCCCTCCCCTTGTTTGTGAGTTTAAAAAGAGGAGGGGAAGGAATTGAGGATTTTTACTAAACCCTCTAAAATCCTCCTTCTTCCTAAAATTAAAGTTCCACCAATTTGGGGGGTTTGAGGGGGGAAATATTAAAAATTACTTATCTACCCTTAGCATTAAAATGTAAAAATTACATAAATGTGAATCATTTTTAAATGTGACATTTTTAGAAAAGTTTCAAATACCGACAAAATTTATCGACGAAAAATATTTCGTAAAAAATAATAATGAAATTTTTGATGAAAATCACATACGTCAAATTTTTTTCATCAAAACTAAAGACGAAACAAGATTTTGTCATAATCACTGACATAAATTCTTTTCGGGAAATAATTCAGTCAAAACTATTGACGAATCTAACTTCCGTTGAAACTTTCAACGAAAATTTTTTCGTCCAAAATTTGACGAAACACATCTCAACCGAAAAGTTTCACCAAAATTCTTTAGAGAACTTACATTCCATCAAAAGTCTTCGACGGAAATATTTTCGCTAAACTTTTTGACAAAAATTTTCAGTCGAATATTCAAGGAAACACATTTTCATCGAAAATTTTCTACGGAAAATATTTTCGTCAAATTTTTTGATAAAAAATATTTCCATCAAAATTTTCAATGGAACACATTACTGTCAAAAAATTTCAACAGAAAATTTTTCCTTAAAAAAAATTGACGAGAAATATTTAGATTAAAATGTTTGACAGAAAAAATATTCTATCAAAATTCTTTACTGAATCTAAATTTCGTCGAAAGTTTCGAATGAAACATTTCCCTCAAAATATTTGACAAAACAATTTCCATCAAAATTTTCATCAGAACACATTTCCATCGAAATTTTGAACGAAAAACATTCCGTCAAAATTTTTGACGAAATATTTTTTTACGTTTAAAGCATTTCATGGAGGAAATCATTTTCGTCAAAACTTTTGCCAAAAACTAAATTTCGATAGAAAATTTATTTTTGTAAAAATTTTCATCGGAGAAAAATTTCCGTCGCTTTTCGACGAAGAGTATTCTGACGAAATTTTTTTGTAGCTTGCAGCGTAGAAATTTCATAAAAAATATTATCTTTTTTAATATTGTGAAAAGTATAAAAATAATTTTATTAGAAATTTTAAATTTAATTTAGTTTATAAAATATAATAAATATATTAATTTTAAAAAGGGGTAAAATGGTAAAAATATCTCATTAACCCTCCATTTTCCTCCCTTGCCTTTTTTTAACTCCCAAACAAGGGAAGGGAATACCCTCCAATTCCCTTCCCTTCCCTCCCCTCCCCCTTGTATCCCCTTCCTTCCCTTCTCCTCCAAACTCCCAAACAAAACCTAAAGGAACTCATTCACTTTTATTCTTACAGGAAAAATTTTCTTGCAACATTAAGGGGACATTAGAATTTAGCCAGAATAGGTCTTCCATCTGGACAAAATCGAAGTGCAAACGCACAAGAGTTAAGCAAGCTCCAGCTCACTGTCAACCTATTAGTTTTAGCCTATTAGTGAACTGACATCTAACCTACATCAGCTTCAGCTACAATAAAAATGGCATGGAAAAGGGGAGTTTGTTCTTTCCGATGTGTCTCGTCTTCATCCCCTTAAGCAGTTTCATCACCCTGTTTTGCAAGTGTGCGTGTTTGTGCGCTTCGCTTGCCTTCATTAGCAGATTTAAAATTGTGTAACACTGATTGTCTAGAACCTCTTGCTGCATGATTGTCTGTTTTATGTGTAGGCTGTAACATGATTGTCTAGAACCTCTTACTGCATTTTCTGTTCGTTCCATGGTTAGTTCAACAAGCGAATCCTCCATTTGGGACTCCTCAAATTAGTCCCAGGACCACCAACTCCAGCTATTTGATCCTCCTTTCCAAAATCAACTTCTTTACTAATCACATGATCTCATATTCCAACTCTTCCACTCTCTGCTCTAGAGTTTGTTTCTCTGCAAGTACAACCCCAAAACTCCAACCTCTAATGGTTGAACCCTCTCTTCCTAACTCAAATTGGCGGCTCAGAATCAGCTTATTTTGTGTCTAAAATCATTTATAAATTTATTTTACTTTTTTAAAAAAGCAATTTTTTTCTTATAAATTAATCAAAATCAAACATGCACTAGCTAGACCGTGTCTTCGTAAGGAGCAAAGTTATTATGGACCAGGGCCATGGGAAATTGGGTGGGATTGAGGTGAGAGAAAGAGAAAAAAAGTTGAGGACAGAGGAAAGAGAAAAAAAAAATTAATACATGTGTCAATTTTTGAGTGGAATGACCACGGTGATCCGGGAGCATATTAAAAATTTCCCTTCATAAGAGCTTCTCATAATGATCACTGGAGCTGTGCCTGAGGCACACCGAGGCCAACCAGTTGGTCTATATTCCAAATCATCGTATATTTCACCTTCAATTTTAGTCAATGTTGCAAATAGAATGTGAATCAAGAGGTCATCAAGCTTAAATGAAATTGAAACCGAACCTCATTCCATTTCAATTCATTAACAAGTCAACTACATGCACGACAAATAAGAGGAGACAAGTCTCCCAACCCTGCCCTAGATACACAATCATATATAAGAATCAGCATTAAATCTCATCATTATAAACTGTTAGTCTAGCTGGTCTCACTTAGACTAATCATTGTCAACATCTCATCGAAGCCACCTGAGTTGGCAATGGCAGTAAATTACTGATTTAGTCTAACCAGGTTAGACACACTATGCCTAGGAAAGAATTTTTCCTTACGCGATCTTACATTGCAGGTTTGCAGTTCAGGGAAACTAGGACAATAAGTTGGTCTATTGCCATGTCATATGAATTTTAATATGAGAGCATCCAGTCACAACTCATATGGCTCACATGCCTCTAGGCTAAACAACTAAAAGCATACTCAAGATTTACAACCACTCATATTAAAAATTGAGATAAATTCTAGTGAGTATAAATTAACTCTAAATCCAACTTTGATATTTGACTATTACGGGATAAAATCTTTATCCTCATTGCAATATCAAAGTTACAATAAGGATCGAGTAGCTAAAAGATTAATCATAACATAGACAAAATATTCCATCCACCATATGTTTGAAGACTATTTATTAGTGTCACTTTGATTGCATGATATCAAAATAACTATACCACAAAATCTTATCAGTATAAACTGTAAGTAAAACTTAATATCTGAATCTCATGATCTGTTCATTAGATCAGAAAAAGAAAAAAGATACCTGGTTGCAGTATCCAAGTTAGAACTTAGAATACAGATCAGGCAGCTGAAAGGTCAGAATATAGAAACAAAATTCCATCTAGCCCGTCATTTTATTTTTAACAGATATAAGAATACAACGACAAGGACCATATATATGCTTTAGCCACACCATATATTTCAAACTACCTAGTCACTTCGATTGCAGTGTATCAACATAACCATCAAGTCTATGTGACCAGGAAATGGCTGATAAGATTTCATTCTACAGGATCCAAACAAGTCAATTTATTCAACAACCACTTTAGAAGGTTCAGCTCCAAGAAAATCAGTGCTCAGAGTTAAAAACAAGCAGAGTAAAACAGATAATATTTTTTTTAATAAAAAGTCAGCGAAAAGCAACAGCTTTGCAATCTTGCTCCAAAAGACAGAAAAGGTGAGAAACAAGTATTAAATCTTCTTAGTCCTTAGCAAGTTTTATGGAAGAATACATAAATTATAGGGAAGGAGTGCTTCTCATAAATTACAGAACAATTTATTTACACAATATATTTCACAAATCAAGATTCCATACAATTCGATTCTACAAAGACACATCAATCTTCAGGAGCATTAAATTGTGCATAACTTCAAAATAAAAGATTTGCAGAATTCGAATGAAAGAACAAAATCTTCAAATTTCAAGACTTGACTATCATTAGAAAAACATGTCATCAAAAAGTTTCAAGCTGAGAGCAAAGATTAACAGTCACTAACTCACTGTTGTCCATTCACCAGAGACAAACAAAAAAGCTGTTATACATGCATGCATTTTCTATCCACAATTTCAAGGTTCAAGCCAGAAGAAAGAAACTTCAAGAAAATTACACATACGTACATACATACATTCGTTCATGCATTACATGGTTCATGGAAACCCTTTCCGAAGCTTCTGAATTGCAGTGTACATTTTCCTTCTGGAACCAACAGCATTGATACCCATATCCTTGAGATCCTCTAAGGTCAACATTGGAAGCAACTCATCATCCACCTCATGAATCTCAAACATCGGTGCATACCTACTCAGCCCCAACTCAACCAACCAAGATCTCACTCCCTCGTTCTTTCTCCGTTCCCTCGATTCCGATTCAACGCCATCGTTTTCCGAAACCCTAACCCTATTATCATCATGCCGTTCCATATGCCAATAATCGACCCCGTTCTCTTCAACCGAGTGCACCGGGCTCTGATCGTGATCGTGATCTAAATCCCTAAACCCTTCGTCTCCGTTCTCATCGATTGTTCTTGGAGCCCAATTCGACCTCAACCGCTTCGTCGTTGAGCCTCGCTTCGCCTTGCCTCTTCGGTTGTTGTTGTTCCCGAATTCTTCGCCGCCGTTCGCGAGGTTCGTTAGGGACCGAGCCTTGGAGGTTCGAGAAGATTCCTTCGGGACTCGCCAGCTCCATGGCGGCATGCTATGGCGGCGCGTGTGGGAGTCGTGGCCGTGTGCGGTGGCGCGTTGATCTCCGATCTCCCCCAAACGGACGCTCGGACGGCGTTGCCGTTTGGGAGGAGGGCCGGCGATCTCGGCGTTCGGTCGTGTCGTTGTTGCCGGGGCCTCCACCGCCGTTTCGGCCGCGGTGTCCGGTATGGATGTGATTGGAGGTTCCGGCGGCGGTGGGTGTGTCTCGGGTTCAGCCGCCATTACGGTTACAGTGGCAGCGGTGGTATGCGCAGGATAAGGGAGACGGGGAATTTTATGGTGCGGTAAGGCTGCAACTGTGCTAATGCACTTCCTAACGTTTGCACCGTTGGATGGTATGGTGGGGGGAAGTCCAGCAGATTCAGGACAAGTACCTGAATTGAATATTGCGATGGATCACTTATTCCACATGTAACTCTTTAACCGTAGATCTTGATAAATTTATTAGCTAATTGGGCATGTTTGGTGCATAAGGCCTAATAGTATAAGGTCTAATTGAATAAGATCTAATTAAATTTTAATACTATCTAGTGTTTAGTATGATATTGTATAAGATAATATCCTCTAATATTTTGAAAATTAACATATTAAAAAATTATTTTAATATATAAATATTGAAATAATATATTAGTTCTTGAAAATTGTACTTATAATCAATATTAATATATCAATCTCTTATCAGGCCTAATCCACCATTCTTAGGCCGGATTAAGTTATACATCATTTTGATGTATAAAGGAGTCCTGCTGTATAAGTTTATATTATACGATGGTCACGCCAAACAACTGAAAAAGTCATAACGTATAATATAAGTTTATACATCACACCAATACATTGATTGACATTTACAATTATTAACTAGGGTGGTGATTGTAGAAATACATTTAACAAGAATATAACGATGTAAATGTAATTTTTTTTTTTTTAAATGTTATCTTAACAAATAAATTTTTTAAGAGTACTTCTTTAGATTTTTTATAATAACCAAAATATTTTTTTGGTTTACTTATAAGGGAAATGATATACTTACCATCAAAAAAATTTACAACTTTTACATCCAATTTAATCACTATTACTTTCCGTCAATCTAAAAGTTATAATTTATTGGAAATTATTGCTGTCAATCTAACGGTTATAATTTATTGAAATTATTGTAACGCATTTATCAATTAATTATAAATTTCCAATAAATTTTAACCGTTAGATTGACGAAAATCGACGGTGATTAAATTGATTGTGAATGTGGTAAACTTTTTTGATGGTAAGTATATCCTGCTCCTACTTGTGATGCATATTCAATAGAATATATGTTATAATTGTCCAATTATATAAGATATTATTCAAATATGAATTATTCAAATATCATCTTTTTGCTATAATCAATAAAAAGTGAATAATGAATAAAACAAGGTGATTATTATATTTTTTTTATGTAAATAACAAAAGGAAAAGGAAAAGTTTATAAATCTCACCTAATTTATTCTTTTATCACTTATGTCTTTATTTTATCAGTTTTTTTATTCAAATTCTTGTTTTTTTTTTAAGTATAATTTGGAGGTATCCCCATTCAACCTCCTCCGGTCACATTATCTTCAGTTACGGCCCTGTACGTAGGGATGTAAATGGACCCAGCCTACATTGAGCCCGGCGCAAGCTCGACCTTTCAGAGAAATAGAGTAAGCTTAGGCTCATAACAATTTAATTATTGATGTTTTCCTTTTCTGTCCAAAAAATTCAATACACTCAATTTCTTTAGTGAATAAAGATAAGAAAATCAATAATAAATAATAATTATAATATGATTATAGATAATATTCTCAAGTTTCAAATATTAAATTTATTAATAATAATAATAAAAATATGATTATTGATTTTCTTTTTCATTCCTTCTTATCAACCATATAATATTATTTTATTAATAAGCCCCTGACCGTGATAAGATTAAAACCGCGAAATAATACTCTCATGTTATATGAGAGTAAATCATTTTTCTATATAAATTCATTTTTCGTGCCAATTAATTTTTTTTTTAAATATAAAATATGGGACCCACATTTAACTTCTCTCTACTTTTTTTCTCTCTTACAACCTAAGAAAACTTAAACCCATATATAAAAGCCCGTAGAACTAAAAATCTACCAAACTAATTGGGTTAAATATAAGATATTGTAAATTGTTGGTTGAACGATAAAATTAACTTTAAATTTTTTTTATTAATTTATCTTAATTTTTACGCTATATAATAATTTATTTTTATTTGAATAAAGTTGACTATTATTAAAATTCAATCTACTTTATTTTTTCTGGCAAATATATAAGGGTTAAAAAAAATCAATAATTATATTATTATGTTTAAAATTACAAAAATTTCATATTCTATTTATGCAATTATGTTTTGAAGCCCTTCAAATTTAAAAATATGAAATTCATGATTAACAATAATGATTTGACTATTTTTTTCGAAAATTTCAATACTCTCAATTTTTTTTAATAAATAAGAAAAAAAAACCAGTGTTATTAAAACCGGACCGACCGGCCGAGTCGACTCGGGAACCGGTAAACCGATCATATAACTGGTCTGGTTCAAGCAACGAACCGGCCTTTCATGAAAATCGGTGACCCAGTCGGTTAACCGGTGACCCAGCCCGGTCACAAAAAAATTACAATTTTTTTTTCAAAAATAAATAAATCATAATGGACATATTTAAATATATTTTTTGCTTATTGACTTACATAAGTTATGTACCTACAACACTAATATTATCTCAATTATGCACTATGCAGAAAATTTTGATTTGAATTATAGTTAGAGATGTCATTTTCTGAACCTAAAGTCTCGTATCACGATCATTATATTTTTTTATCATTTATTGTATAATAATATGTGATTTATTATTTTTTATATTAAAATATTTGAATTTTTTTGTCATTTTTGCTTAGATATTTGAGTATGTTTATAATTCTTTAATATAAATTATAAAATTACATATAATTACCGGGTCATGCGGTTGAACTAGTGACCCACTGGTTGAACCAGTGACCCAGTAACCCAGTACCTCGACCGGGTCAACGACCGGGCCGGTTTTAATAACATTGGTTACATCTAGGGGTGAAATTGGGTCGGGCCGGCCTACAGGGGCCTACGGCTCAGCCTATGTCAGGCCAGATCTGACTTAGTATATTTCGTAAAATGGGCCGGGCTTGGGCTTTGAAAAAGCTTGTTTAATGAAAAGGCCGGAGGCCCACTTTCACAAGGCATGGCCTATAAGCCTACAGGCCGGCCTATATTGTACTATTTAATTTAAATAAAATAAAATAGAGTAAGTATGTCTTGAAGAAAAAAAAAGATATAAATTTAAACAATTCAATTATTTATAACTTAATTATATTCGATTATATTTTAATAGAAATCTAATTTTATTTCTTATATAGGAGGAACCAACATCTCAACATGTTAGATTGTGTATATGAATATATTAAAAGGTTTTTGGGAGAGGTTATACTTACTGCAAGCATCATGATGTGTTTGTTAGATTCATGTAGTTATTTTAATTTACATAATATTGATTTATTTGTTGGATCTGATGAAATATGTGTTATTTAGTTTGAGCATTTTTCTTTTGAAAATGACTTAAATGCATATTGTATGAGTTTTGTTATGATTCATGATTCTGTTTGGATGTTGAAATTATGATTTTTGGTTTAGCAACAGAATCAAAGTATTTTGTAAAGTTGATTCATGATTTTGCTTGGAAGTTAAAAATTAACACGCTAACGGGGCCAGACCATTCAATTTTTTTATAAACGGGCAAAGGCAGGCTAACAGTTAGACTCGTACAAGGCTTGGGCCAGGCCAAATTGAAAATTTTTGGCATAGGCTTGGGCCCAACCCAGCCCACTTTCACCCCTAGTTACATCCCTTTGCATTTGCATTTATAAATATAGTCATTACATAACTTGCTCTAACAAGCGAAACCTAAAATAGAGAGTGGTATGAACTAAGGAGTGGCTTGAACTATAAGAAAAGAAGATACCATCTTTCAAGCCTCGCAGCAAGCAAGAACTAAGATAGAAATCCATAATAATATCGTCATCAGGTAAATCTAAAATTTTTGGTGTTTTTCGTATAATACGGATGTATTTTGAATTTCACAAGCATCACATATCGATTTTTTTTCTCTTTCAAGATATTAAACTGCACCGTGATAATTTGAAATTTGACGTGATGAGCTTTAAATGCTGATCCGTGTGCTGTTCCTCTCAAAGTGTTTAGATCTGCCTCCCAATTTCTGAGTTCCACCTTCGAGTTTTGTGAAGAGTTCTATTTATAAGACTCTTTTTCCCTCTTCCAAAAATACTCGCACAGCCCGGTACTCCTTTCCCGAAAATGCCCCTCTGGTGAAACGTATAACGGAAGAATTAAATTACAAATTATTACGTAACGGAAGAATTAAATTAAAACTTATTACGTAACCGAAGAATTAAATTAAAACATATTTGAATTCAAATTTTAAATTCAAATTTTGAATTCAAATTTCAATTCAATAGTGGCGCGACACTCTGGCACTTTGTGGTCTCTCGCGCGGTCTTCCCTTCTTTGTTTTTCAAATCTTCGAATCTCTTTCACAATTTAACCTATAAAAATCATATAAAAAATGGGAAATGAAAAAAAAAATAATAATAATAAAAGTAATTAATAAACAAAACATGCTCTTTTATAATTAAATTCCTATTGTTTTTGGCTTGGAAAACATAACTTGTCAGAGGCACATCATTCATAAACCGATCCAAACCGATTCAAACCGCAAAAACCGAACCGAAAAACCGAAAACCAAAATAACCGAAAATCGAAAAATCGAAAACCAAAAAAAATCGAAAAAATTTATTGGATTGGATCGGTTTTCGGTTTTGATGTTGAAAACCGATCCAATCCAAAACGAACCAAACTTTCTTTTTTTACCAAATTTTACCTATCCCAAATAATAGCCGGCCAAAAGTTTTAAACCCACCCGTGCGTTAGCCCATTATTTTATTTTATTTTTGGTATTCATTAGTTTTAAACCCACCCAAAGTTCTAAACCTAATCCATCCAAACTCACCAGTGGCATCTGAGTCTTGTCATCCTCTCAGTCTCTCACTCTTCTCAGTCACTCACGCTCTGGCACCAGTAGCATATCTCTTTCTTCTCAAAAATCAACGTTTGTCTCTTCCGTTAAACATATAAAAAAGGTACTGTAACACTTGATTTTGATTTTATTTGCATCAAGGACATGATAAAGGTATAGCAAAGCATATTTCTAAATTTCTTCCCGTTATTCGTGTGATGAAGCAATAGTATTCACCTTTGGATCTATGTGTAAGAGTTAAGATGTTTTGGACTGATTGATCCTACCTGCCATAAAATCCGTACACCAACTTTTGATATCCACAAAATTGGAAGAAAGATACTACTGAATGTCATTGGTATATTCACTATTCTGATCAACGTGTAGATCTTATAATGATGTTAGATGATTAATTTTGGGACGAACTCTGGTCTCTTTGAACCTTTAACTGATGTACAAGACATGTGAACCAATTCTGATCAACGTTTGAAATGTTTTGAAACATCGTCATTTTTTTCTGAAAATAATTCTTTTAAGTTTTTTTTTTTGGCTTTTCAAAAAACCGAAAACCGATCCAATCCAAACCGAAAAAAATTGGATCGGATTGGATCAGATTTGAAAAAAAAAATTCAAACCGATCGGATGATGTAATGACCAAACCGAGGAATTAGATCGGATGGTTTTTTGCTTCAAAACCGATCCAATCCAGACCGCGAACACCCCTAACTAATATAGTAGTGGGGTCCATTATTTTATTTTATATTTGAAAAATAACAGACTCCATTATCTTGTCTCTATTGCATAAGATAATAGATAATTATCGTATGCGACATAAGATAATTATTTTCCTTTTTATAATTATGAATCGGAATCAATTGTTTTTATTTTTTTATTTTTATCCTAAGTTTTAATAATTATAAAAACTATTTAATTAAGATGTTGTGATATTCGATATTGAGATAAAAGTATATTATTTTCCTTTTTATAATTATTGTGAATCGGAATCAATTGTTTTTATTTTTTTATTTTTATAAAAACGAACTAAGTTTTAATTCACATTATAAAAACTATTTAATTAAGATGTATGTGGATATTCGTAATATTGTGGATAAAAGTATAAACCTAATCCATAGGCCCATATTAAAATGAAGATTAGGGTTGAAAAGTTTAGTTACATCCCTTTACATTTGCAATTCCAATGAACATAGATGCTTCTCTAAGTACATCCCTTTATATTGATGAACTTTGATAAGTACCTCTAGTTCCTTCATCCTTGCTACAGAGTGGCATTGTCTTTTTAGGTTTCTTTGATAATCATTTTTATTCTTTTCAACTTTCAAGTACTATTTCTGAATCAATTTGTTTCCAATTTTTGTTTCCTCTAGACTGTACGATAATCTTACTTGCATAACCCTTCAATCCATTTGAGAGATGATCACACTCACTTCATTTCGTTTTTTCTTTTCAAGGGCCAAAGATCTGCAGACTTGTAACCTAGGCTTAGGTCTACATTTGTGAGAGAATTGAAGCCAAGAATTTGTAAGAAACCAAATGAGATTCATGACAAGTTGGCGTGAAGGACCTAGTATCAACTATTATCGTCATGTGATTAGAAATACAACGTAAGTGATATGTTTGTGCATTAACTTTTGCACTTGTAGTGTTATTTTTTATTTTGGAGGTGCATGCAGGTTATAATGTGTAGAAAATAAATTCATACAAAAAAAGAATCAACATAAGGGAAACATGGAAAAACACAATATATTCTACAAATCCTTTTTTTGGGTTCCCAAATTATTTTCTGTGAGAAGAACTTATGCTTGTCATTTAGTTGAGACTGACTAAATTTTTCTGTAGTGCTCAAATTTTGAATTCCAGCATTCATTATGAGCAAATGCAACAGCCATATGATCTTGCTACTATTCTGGAAGATGGGCTTTTTGTTGATGCTTCATCAGAGGTTTGATTCTGATATAATTACGTGTCTAGAAATGTTAGTTTTAATTTGTTTATTAAACCAGAAGGAGGATCAAATACAAGTTTTGTACAAATACTATTGGTTAAGCACCAGTTCCATTTATTGATATTCTAATTTCAAATATTTGGCAGGATGAGTACATGAACCAGGAGACATTGATACAAAGATTGCTAACTCAACTAGATAAGTTGCAAGGAATAAAATACAGTCAACAAGTAGCCTGCCCAATTGACAACAATAAATATGGCTTATTAAACACAGACATGTCTCACCCTACTTTTCTTCAGGAGGCTGTTTCTATGCCTACTGAGTTTCCATCATTTGGTGCACTCACTGATATGAACGTGTTGCCTAACTACTGTGTTTATGGTCAGTCAAGCAATCTAAACACTGGCTACCAATCATCGAATTCCCCTTTTCAGCTACAACATGCAAATGATGGTATGCTATATAGTTTTTGTTATCTTCCTAATTTTCAATTTCAAAATTATAAGCACTTTGGATTTTGTTTTTCTTTGTAACCTTTTTTTTTTAAACCAGAAATATTTTTATTTTTAATAACATTTACCTGTTTGATTTACTACTCTGACAGTTGAGATGGATCTGAGACAATATGGAAATTGTTTGGGGTCTAACCAGAAAAATGAATCTATGGCTTTCCTCACTACAATGGAAAATTCCCAACAGAGTGAATCTTTGAATTTGTTGATGCCTCAAAATGTCTCAAGGGAAATTTCTGATGTCCCTAATCAATTTCCTAACACGAACTCTAATGGGCAAAGTTCAAGTGTTGGGAATTTGTGGCAAGATCAACATCTAAAGTGGGATTTTCTATCGGATTTCAAACACTTAAAGCATCCATCTGATGATTGCATTAATGATTCTGTGATCAAGACAGGATCATGCTTTGTGGATCAAGGTGAAAATTGTTATCCCATGTTAGGATCGTTGAAGCAAACTCATCTTCCTACAAAAAATCACTATGGGGATAAACAGTTATTGTTTGTCAACAATAATCTCAAGTCTAATAAAAGAGATACTTATGACTCTTCTGCTGAATTTGAAGGCATGCTACATCCGACAAAAAGAGTTAAAAAGAATCCTGCATCTGGTGTCTCTTCAATCAATAATTCTACATATAACTTACCTGCTCCAGAGATGGTTCAACCTTGCATTATGGAAGAAACTTCCGCATTGAACAATGAGCCTGTCTCTCCCCTCGATGAAGTTTTGCAACTTTATTATATGGCACAATCTTCACATCCAACACAAGATTCCACTAGCATTAGTGAGTCCCAGAATGAAATTTTTATATGTGAAGGACATAAAGGTACTCATGTATCGGAGGAGCCACACTCCAAAAGCCATCAAGTGATCACCATCAGTAACAACTCTAGTGCTCATACTTCGTGCAATGATCGTGGTGCTATCACGAAGAATAGAACTGAGATTGGGAAAATGGTCACAAATGAAGTTGAAGAGCGAGAAAATGAACCAGAGAAGGAAACAAACTCCTCTAATTCAACAGTTTATGGGGTTTCCTTAACTGATTTTCTGACGTGTGATCAAATAAGAGAACACATTATGAGTTTTGGGCAACATTTTGGTCAGGTTAGTACACTATCTTTAAGTGTTTGCCACTCCCCTTAATCTGTTAGTTAGGACTAATCTTATATGTCTGTGTCTCTTTAGCATTCCTATTTCTACTA
>JAVKPL010014694.1:0-88309 GCA_032173675.1 Gastrolobium villosum
GGGCAGTTTGACCTACCTGTGGTGTTTTAACCATAACTTGAGTTATACTTATCCAAATTACACAATCTTAGTCTCTATGGAAAGCTAAGAAACATATCTACAACTTCCATCAAGACACAAGGATCCAAACCTATCGTATAGGATATGAAAATTGGACATCAAGATAGGGTATCTTTGTTTTAAATTGGTTTTCCAACCTAAAGGTCTTCTTTCACCTAATTTACATCATATAATCCTTTCAATACATGAATTCTAGTCTTCTTTCACCTAATTTTCATATATGCATCAATAATTAATACATAGGCATGTTTAGAGTTTCAATTACAAATCATGGGACTTAGCTACAAAACACTATGATCACTCCTTGGCTCCATCAACAAAAGAGATACCAAAAGCATGAACATAGGCTAAGTCCACCCAAATAAATATAGCATGCATATGACAATTGATTCTCATTTAGCAATCCTATACATGTGAACTACAAAATAACATGCTTAATCAAATGACACGATATCTTCATATGCCCAATCACTTGAAATATGGCCACTTGCCATCAGAGGCTCCTGCAGCATCCTTTCCTGAAAGGGGGTCCCCAACAACACGGGGTGAGATATACGAATATATCCAGTAAACCAGGGGTCCTTGGAGCATCTCTCCACCCCATAGTTCAATAACAGTGTAATAGCAATGACAATAATAATGCAGCAAATACATATCCATGCAAGTGTACACAACATCTCCAGGAGAAAATCCTCTCGAGCTGTCCTAAGGATACTCAGATGCAAATAGTCCTACTGGCCAGCTAAACTACCAAGTATGATTTACGCATCGTCATGCTACATACCAACATAGGGAAACACCATCCTATGTCACACCAAAGCATGCAAATACATATAACGAAGCATTACTCTATTTCATTGCATTTATATACAACAACACACCATGACCCGTTCAGGGCTTGGTGGAACAATAAAGGGAATTACACCCAAGGTCCGAAGGCTTACCTCAATGCTTCCAACTTAACCTTTGTTCCTCACCAAAGTTCACAACACAATTATCAATCCCAAGGAGCTAACCGAGCTCCATAGCTTGCTCCAATGGTTGGTTACTCACTGTTGGTCCAAATGCCTCAATCCTAAGCATCACATGGACAATATCAACAATCAACCAAACCAAACCATTGATTACAAAAACAAGCCTGACAATAGTCAAATGCATAATCTTGTGATTTTCCAAACAAAATCATACGACTATCAAAACTCATTTCCACCGATTAAATGTCATTCCTAGCATTTTTCTCAACATGCACTAGGCCTCAATCTTCCTAGAACATAACCAATCTACTCACATAATCATAAACCCCAAAACACTATTCATCCAAAACCTAAATCATGGATTCTTCATGAAAATAGAGTTTAAAGGATGAAATCTTACCACCAAGTGTTGCACAATCAAGGGGTGATGGTTCCTCAAGCTTCCATGGAGGTAGAAGCTCCTAAATCTCACAACTTCTCCAATGGGTCAAAACTTTGGGAAGAAAAATCTCAACCTACACAACTCCCCACCAAGACCCAAGCTAGGATTGTGAAAGAGGGGAAGATTTGGAGTAGTTTAGGCTTTGGAATCAATCAAAACCATCAAGATTTGATCCCACTTTGGTTTTCCCTCTTCCTCCTTTCTCTTCTCTTTCTCTTTTTTTTCCTTTCCTTTTTCTTTCCCTTCTGCGCGCACAAATGGGAGTGGGGAGGGGCTTTGGGTCCTTTTGTACTCAAGTCACTTAACATAAGTTAAGTGGGTATCGGTTCATCTATCTCTTCAATTCCATTAATTACCAAACTCTACCCAATAGTCTGGAATATTTTTCTAGGAGTATTTTTACTTCCATTTTTATATTTTGGGTACTTTTGTCTACACCCATTTATACACCTTAATTTTCACAGAGTACACTTTTTACCTCAAAAGTGACCCCAATTAATTTGTTAGGAATTTTACTTATATTTACTCACTAATACATGCTTAATTATCTAATCACATGTATTTTTCTAATTAATTATATTGGGCTATTATAGTATGCCTGAAGGGTAAAACTCCCCTCTTGAAATTCTTCATGCTGAACTTGGCAAGGATCTCGTCAATGTAAGTGGCCTGAGACAATGCCAATCTAGCTTTGAAGGTTTCAATTTTCTTGTCCAATCCTCTCTTTCTCTTGTATATCCATTTACACCCAATGGGTTTTACCCTTTCAGGTGCCTCTACAAGAGACCAAACTGAGTTGGAATACATAGATTCCATCTCACGGTTCATAGCCCCAAGCCATTCCTGAGCATCAATATCTTCTAGTGCCTCGTCGTAACTGGTGGGATCATAATCTCTTTCAATGGTGACATCCTGTTATGATTCACCCAACAAGAGATATCTTATGGGTTTACGAATCAATCTCCCACTATGACTGCCGCACTTGTTGTTGTGCATCTACTTGTTGATCATCATGCTGAACTTCTGGTTCTGTATTTGGTTCCTATGTATGTTCATCTTCAGGTATATTTTTTCCTCTTTGAACAACCACAATAACAAAAGATGGAACCATCTGAGGTTGAGGTAAAACTTGATCTTAGACAAGCTTATCAAGAATAACCGTACTCCTTGACTTGTAATTTGCTATATAGTCCTCCTCTAAGAAAGTTGTGTGAGTACTCACTAGAACCTTCTTATCTTTCAGACTAATACATCCAACCTCTTGTTCTTTTAGGATAGCCTACAAACATGCATACTTCTATACGTGAGTCCATCTTATTGGTCTTTTGTTCTAAGATGTGCCAGAGCACCCCAAATTCGAATATGGTTTAATCTGGGTGTATACGCTTTCCATAATTCAATGGGTGTCTTTGAAGCAGATTTGGATGGAACTTTTTTCAATAAGTATATGGCAGTGTCAAAGGCATATCCCCATAATGATTCAGGTAAAGATGAATAAATGAGCATAGACCTTATCATTTCTAAAAGGGCTCAATTTCTATTTTCAGCAACTCCATTCTGCTGGGGTGTCCCTATAAAAGATAGTTGTGAAACTATCCCCTCCTTAGTTAGGTAAGACTTGAACTCACTAGATAGGTATTCACCACCTTGGTCAGACTGAAGAGTCTTGATTTGAACACCAAGATACTTTTCTGCCTTAGCCTTGAACTCTTGGAATTTTCCAAAAGTTTCAGACTTGTGATGCATTAGATACACGTGTCCAAATCTTGAGTAATCATTAGTTAATGTGATGAAATACTCATACTCGCCTCTGGCCTACACATTTATTGGTCTATATACATCAGTATGTACCAATTCCATCTGAAGTGTGGCACAATTTCCTTTGGCCTTGAAAGACCGCTTATTCATTTTACCCTTTAACAAAAATTCATATACTGGCATCGGTTAAAAAAACAGGGATTTTAAAATATTCTTGACCAAACCTTGTATCCTGTTAGAGTTAATATGACCCAATTGTAAATGCCAAAGATTAGTTTCATTGGAAACCTTTCTTTTCTTATATAAATGAGTATGCTTATCATCTCCAAATTCAACATGATTAACTTCATGGGGTATAGGATTAAGGAAATAAAGACCATTAAACAAAGTGTCGGGACATATAAAAGAAGAAAAATTTCTTATTAAAATTGAGGAATTAAACTGAATTGCCAAACCATGTTTAACCAAACAACTAACAAAAATTAAATCCCTCTTAAATTTCGGAACAAATAAACAGTCTTCTAAAACCAAAGTTCTAAAATTATCAAATGATAAAACAACTTGTGCTACTACTAGTGCAGACACTTGTCCTTGACTGATAGGTAAGCTATATTTGAACCACTGCAAAGGGTAGCAAACATGGTTAGTGGCTCCTGAATCAATAATCCATTTATCATTGTAATTCTCCACTAAACAAGCCGTAATCACAAGTAAATTACCTATACCTGGTTGGTTTACACGTGGGAAAATTTTCTTCCTTACTTGACCAGAGACTGTTTAACACTCTCAAGCTCGTGCATTAGCTGAGTAAGATCAAAATTCATCTTGTTCATGTTATAATTCATTTTGAGCTGGTTGAAGTATTCAGGTAATGATTGCAGAAGGAGGTCAACTTTCACCTCCTGTTCAAACTTAATCACATTGTCATCCGCTCGTTTGAAGTTTGCGATCATTGTTAAACAATGATCCTGCACACTTCCTCCATTCATAACGGTTTTGGTTACCGCAGTTAGCATATTCTGCCTAGCAGAACTGTTAGAAGTAGCAAACATGCCATAGAGTCTTGAGTATTCCTGCTCTACTCTCAATCATGCTCACTTGTTCCTGCAGGTGATTGGCAAGACTGGCCAGAATGTAGCAGCGAACTGTAACATTTGCTTCTCCCAATTTGAGAATTGTGTCTTTGTTACCTCAGATGCATTTTCAACATGTTACGTCAGTTAGGGGTAGTCGGGACAAAGTTGAGCTTTTCATATTGCAGAACAATATCCAAATTGATTTTGCATTGTTTATAGTTTGTACCATCCATAGGATTTTGACTCAAGATAGTAGCTAAAGGATTGAAAGATGACATTTTCTGTAGAAAAAATGCAAAGCGCATAGTTTACAAATAAGAAATGCAATAAACAAATTAATCACAAGTAGATTCTAATAACTACTTATCTTTTATTGTTAACAATCCTTCAGTTTTCTTTACATCGCTTACGACAAGCAAGTCACTTGTAAAAATAAAATTTTTTATTTCGGCCTTCTGTGCCATTACTAGAGCCTCGTTGGGAGGGTTAATAACTTTACTAAAGATGAATGTAATTAACCATTGTTCAATTTCAAATTTATCCTTAGTATCCAAATATTGCCGACGACGGGTCATACAATATCTTATTAAAAATTCGAAATTATTAAGGTTCAACCAAATAAAATCTGATCATTTGTCGGGGCATCATATGATTATTTTATTAATGGATCCACAATGAAGCCCATAATTTTTAAAAATTAATTACTTAATTTAAAACCTTCACACATTCAATATTTTAAAATTAAGAATTTAGAATTTCCAAGAATTGTTCAATTGAGAGTAACCTTTGTTTGATTTCAAAAAATATGTAAGCATGTGCGCCAATGAACATGCATCGCTTAGCTTATCATAATTTTGAAATCATTAAGGTCCTAAATCTGGTCATGAAAGGCAGCATGTGCTTCGTACAATCACGATACATGATTGTGGTATGCATCGTGTGTTTATACATGACCATTTTTTAAGTCCCACAATTTACTCTCAAAATAAACAATTCTCTTAGAAAATTTTATGGTTATTCATCTAGACTTTAATTATCCAAGATTAATTGAATTATTAATCTAGATTTTTTTAAAAAAAGCATAATAATTATCAATTAATTTTTGAGGATAATTTAAAAATTAAAATAATCCTATAATAACTATCATACTAGTCGCGATGACATAATAGCTACTATGCTAATGTAATTAACAAGTTATGCAACAATATGACACCTCCTATTATATATGGCATGTTATTACATCAAACATGTTATCATATCATATGATTCATTCATAAAGCAATTATAAATTAGACTTTAATCTATGGTTCCCTAAAAAAAAAATTATAAAATGAAACTTCTCAGCTCATTTGCTCCTTCCTTATGATCCATAGGTTCTGTTTCAAGCCCATTGTAGCCATTGTCAGCCCCCCTCCCTCCATTTTTCATCAGGACAGTACTACACATGGGACTTTAGCGCTTAGCCTAGGTCTATACCTTTGTTAACAGTGATACCCCTATAGTGACCACAACACTCAATTGGGTTACATCTTGGGCTCTCAGGCTCACTAACGGTACAAGACTGTTCCTTAGTCTCTTTGCTAAGTTTCCATTATGAAGATTCTAATCTGAACGTACCATATCCCAACAAGCAAAATTTAAAAATAAAAAAATGTTATAAAGGGTGAGTCTTGTGTGTCCATTCATCCAACAGTATCATAGCTTTGTGGACATCACCACACTTTGCAAACTTGTCTATTATCACGTTACATAGCATCACACTACCAGATGATGGTAGCTCAATTAGTAGCATGACAGCTGAGTAAATAAAAAGGAAAAAACCTCGGTTCGATGCCCACATGCCACCTTTGGGAGGGGTTTAAATCAGTGGCGGAGCCAAGATCGGAGGGGAGGGGGGCGAAAATTAATTTTTTATCTTGCATAATATAACTATTTATTTTACCTATTGACCTCATAGGAACTCATTTAGGTAATTTCTTACCAAAATATTAACATTTAACAACATTTGGAAGACTAGAAAAATGCACTTTTGGTAGTGTCCAACAGACATAAAAGTAGTTTAAAGCAATAATTAAAAAAGCGTCTTAACTAAAACAATGCTTTTAACTATACTTTTTTTAAAAAATAAAATAAAAGACTGCAACCAAGTTGCCCCAAAAAGTGAATCTTTTAAGTTAGAACAAACTCATTTTCTCTATATGAAATTACTACACAAAGAAACACAACCACACAAATGAAAAGAGAGCAAAAGGATGACAAAAAGGCCAAAGCTTTCATTAACCAGAACATAGCATATAAAAATAAAAAAGAAAATGCAGAAAAGGTTACATATAACACATACACATTAGGTGAAGTGGAGGTAGATTTCAACTTGGATTTCAAATCAGAACTTCCAAAAGAAGCACTTTTAACATTAACAATAATACTATGTTTGACCTTCAACTGTATTAATTTTTATTTTTTTATTTTTTTTTTGGGTGGGGGGGGAGGGCGCCCACCCTAGCCTCCTCCTGCCTCCGCCCCTGCTTTAAATATCACCACCATCCTTGACCCACCATGCACTCCGGATTAGTCATGTAAAGAACTAATGGTTTATATACTTCTCTAACACGCCTCTCATAAGAGAGTCCATTGGGGATGAAAGGTGGATGATGGATAAGGCCCAGCCTACCTGTGCTAAGAGATTTCACCAAGAAAATGGAGGCCGATGAGGATCGAACGCGGGACACCGAGGCTCTGATACTTTGTAAAGAACCAAATCCATAAGAGAAAGTGGAGCGGTTAGGATCAAATCTAAAACATGAGCCTCTGATATCATGTAAAGAACCAATTTAACATAAAAACTTACACTATTAAGCGAAGGCCCATTAATGGTTTATATACTTAACTAACAAGTCTCATAATTGGCTCAAAGAGTCGAAGATGGTGGGGGATATCGGGGCAAGCCAACTCGCCTCAAAGAGGTAATTATGGTTGAGTTAAATCGAAAAAAAAAGTAGCACCATAGTATTTAATATGTGTTTTCTTTCAACATGAGATTTCAACCACTTACATTGTTAGTATATGGGTGTCCTAGAGACAATCTTTTGATTAAATAAAGGACACTAGATGTAGAACTTTGTTTGTCACAAATGAATAAAAGCACTCTTTATCCAGTTTCATATTATGTCTCGATATTATTGTTAATATTATATGAACGAACTGGATAAACCCCTTGGAATAGAACAGGTATCTCTTGAGTATCTGTGATGAGATCACGATCATGAGGATTCAAGAATATCGCATGTTTATTCCTAATTATATGTTCCTAGTCTAGAGACACTGAGATTGGGGATCAGTGATCTCGTGTAAGACTAGTACGACTTATCTACTTGTATATGGATACAAGGTAAAGACCTCATGAGCTACAAATATGGGGATGTCTTAGCTAAAGTCGTGGGTGGACCTATAAGAGTATAGCTTGCATTGAACAGACCCTAAAAGAGACTATATGAGGAAATCTCACAGATAGTGTCATTAGAGTAATCTCTTTATATTTGGGTATGTCTATCCTTAGACCAGAGGTTATTACCTAGACTGTGTTCTAGAAGGCATGCTTTGATTGTATGCCTCGTCTGCCTGAAACATGGAAACTCATAGGTATGTTGTTGGGCGTGTCCTGAAAGAGCACAAGGCTAGGGTGATAAGCTGAAGGAATTTGTCAAATCTTTGTGAGAGATTAGGTTATCTGTAAACCGGAGAAATCGGGATGACATTTACAGGGACTCGGGAATCTATGCATAGTAAAAGAGATCATGAGATGATTTGCCTTTAGAGTCAGTAAATTGAAGATTTTCTATTTCGAATAAAGCTTACCCTAAACCGCAGGGGTTGATACATTTCCTTACCCTAGGTTAATGGGAAGATAACCGAGACGAAGGGAGATACATACGGTAACCAAATATGTGTAATAGGATGATCAAGTCATTAGTCTGACTAGCTCTGGGACAACAAAGCATTGATAGTGCTCTGTGTTGTCATTAATTGGGTTGTGGGCTTGTTGGGCCCGAGCCCATTTATGTCAGAGGCTATGTTGGACTTAATGGGTCACACACTAACACCTTGTAGTCATGATAAACTAGCTTTAAAGGTATTAGGCCTAATAATGGTTGTTAGCCCAAGAAGCTGTTTGGAAGTCCACCTTATGGGTAGACGGCGCTTGGAGCAAAGTAATGGGCTTGGATAGTCCAAGACATTACTAATTCACTTAATTAGTTAAATTAATTATCAAACATTTAAATTTTGAATTTTGAATTTGGAATTTGAATTTTGAAATTCGAATTTAGAATGTGAAATTTCAAATTTGAAATTTGAAATTTGAATTTTGAAATTGGATTTTGAAATTTAAATTTTGAATTTGAAATTTGAATTTTGAATTTGAATATTGAGTTTAAATGTTTGAACATTTGAATTCAAGTGTTTGAATTCGAATTTGAATTGGCTATGAAAAGTTGTTTCATAACAAAAGGATAAGATGAGATCTTGTTGGAACAAATCCCCTGCATCAAGTAAAGATATTTGATCTTATCCAATGAAGTGAGTGGTGCGCAAATTTGGTTGCAAATGAATGTCATCTTGTTAACTAAATGTGTTCCAATTCTGATTTGGTTGGTTAAGAGAATCAGTGAGTTAGTTGATTCAAATTTAAATGCAACTACTCAACGTATCTGGACTCAAATTGGGACTGATTGGGGCGCATGAATGGCTGGTGATGTGATGACCATTAGGTCAGAATCTTGAAAGGATAATGACCTAATCTTATAAGGATTCAAAGGAAAGATTGTTAGCAATTTTGAATTGCAATAATTCCTTGATTCCCTCCAACCATGCGCACATTTGGTGAGATTTTCAAGTAAGAAAATCTTCTCATTCTCTCCCTACTAAGAACCACTTATGTGCACAAAGGGTTAAAGTTTAAATTCTGCATATGGATTTTGAATCACAAATGCTTTAAGGTGTTAAAGTTTTTGTTTTTATGAACATGTAAATTCGATTGCTATGTTCATAAAACTATATGCATCATGGTTTCATTTCTTTTTCTTTATGAAAGTTTTAAAATGAGACACCCTTTTTGAAAGGGTTGATTCGGCCATGAAAGGTACTAAGAATACCTTGAATGTTTTATTATTTTTCTCCATGAATTGTATCATGAGCATTGCATGAAATTTTTGTGACAAAATTTATCATATACATGCATATATGATTCGGCCATGAAAGAGTTTATGGCTGCATGCATGGTTTAATTTTGTTTTCTTTGAGAAAGAATTAACAAAATTTGAATTATAAAATGTTTTTTATATTTCGGCCATCAAGAGAAAATTGAGAATTTGAATCTTGATTTTATTTTGATGTTAAAATATTAAATATCAAAATATATGTGAAAAATATTATGAGATAATATAATTTTTGTGTTTGCAAAGTTTTGAATCTTTCAGGCACAAACAGGAAGGGGATGGTTATGGTGCCCGTTTGAAATTTTGAATTTTTAAATTAATGTGTAATTTAATCTGTTGATTTACAGTTGTAATTTGTAATTTCAAATTTTTGTAATTTTGTCCCTCCAAAGATGTTTTGGAGTTTCTTTAATTATATGTAATTAGAGAATTAGGCTAGTGGCGTATAGACGACAAGCAGCCGTTGCTTGAGAAGCAAGATGGGCAAAAGCGCGAGTACCATAACTGTCTCAAAATAATCTGTTTATTTGCATGTATGCTTAGAACGTCTAGTATGCATGAATTGGACAAACCGCGTTTGTATGGTTATTATGTTTGTCCAATTGCGACCAGTGTAAACCGATAGATGTTTGGCGTAGGTTACGACTAGCATGATAGCTTACAACATGTGTTTGATGAGACCTAATTAACCCTAAATAAAAGGAACCCTTAAAAGGAATAAATTATTAAGCGTGTGATTACCTCCCACCACCAATACTACTCAAACCTCTTCTACATAGTGATGCTCCACAACTCATTTGGGACCCACTGTTTCGTTGAGCTAGAGTAGTGTTAAAAGTGTGAGACACTTGGGGTGCTGGTTTAATGCTTAACTAAGACATAAGTTGCAGGCCCAGCCGAGCTTATGTGCTTAGGGTAATGGTGCTAGGTTGGTTGCATGAGATGCACCACTAAGTGACAAGGAGTTGTCAACCTAATGTTAAGAGAGGGTATCATATACTGTTGATAAGGATCAACCAAGTATTTAAATTAATCTTGCGGTCTCAGATGGGGATCAAAATAAATAATCGCACTCTTAATCCCACTAAGGTAAAATCTAAAGTAGATTAGCCCTAAGTCAAAAGGTAAGGGACATTGACTTAGATAAAATAGTGGGAGGGGCAAATTATTTAAAGTCTTTAATAATTTGCTTTTAACTACATAACCGTATATTAACTAAAATCATCTTTACATCTTTTTCAGCTTATAGTATGACTAATCCACTGTCACTGCGTTCAATTCTCGATACGAATAAACTGACCGCTTCAAACTTTATGGACTGGTATCGGAACCTAAGAATTGTTCTAAGGGCCGAAAAGATTGCTTACGTTCTAGATGCTGCATTAGCCGTAGCTCCTAGGGAAGGGGAAGAAGGGTTCACAGAATTTGATTTCGTAACCCACCAACAGCACTTGGATGACAATGTGATGGCGGTTTGCATCATGTTGGCATCCATATCGCCTGAACTGCAAAAGCAGCATGAGCATATGGATGCTCCCTCTATTATCATGCATCTCAAAGAGTTGTATGATATTAAAGGCAGGCATGAGAGGTAAGAGGCCTCTAGAGAATTGTTCTCTTGTAGGATGTCTGAGAGCATGTCTGTGAGCAATCATGTTCTTAAGATGATCGGGCTGATTGAGAAGCTAGGAAACCTAGGCTTCATCATGGATGCCGAGCTAAGTAATGACTTAGCCCTCACCTCACTTCCACCTTCCTTCAGTTAATTCATAATGAATTACAATATGCATGGGATACAAGTGAGCTTGCCTGAATTGTTAAGTATGTTAATAACTGCTGAAGTGTCTATCAAGAAGGATAGGACACAGGCTCTTTTGATTGGTGGGCCTAGCAAGGCCATGGGAAAGGGTAAGGAGCCTGCAAAAGGTGACTTCCTTAAGCCCAAAGGAAAATCTAAGAAGAAGAAAGGCAAAAAGAAGGGTAAGAAGGCACCTAAGGACAAGGGCGATGCTGAGTGCTTCCATTGTGGCAAGAAAGGCCATTGGAAGAGGAATTGTCCAGACTACCTGAATAATGTGAAGGACAAGAAGCATGGTGATGCTTCTGCCTCAGGTATTTTCATGATTGAGATAAATTATTCTTGTGCTAATCCGACCTCATGGGTATTGGATACCGGATATGGTTCTCATATCTGCAATATGTTGCAGATACTTAGGAGCCCAAGGAGATTGGAAAGAAACGAGGTGGATCTCCGCGTTGGTAATGGAGCAAGGGTTGCTGCTCATTCAGTTAGAGATGCTGACCTTATTTTGCCTACGGGCTTTTTATTGCATTTGAATAATTGTCTTTATGTTCCAAATATTTCTAGAAACATTATTTCAATTTCTTGTTTAGAACAAGATGGTTATACTTTCAGTATTAGGAATGGTACTTTTTCTATCATTTTGAATGATATAGTTTATGGTACTGCTTCTTTAATAAATGGATTGTATGTTTTGGAAATGGGAACTGAAGTGCTCAATGTAGATGTGAAATGACCTAAGACGGATAATCAGTCTTATCTTTGGCACTGTAGACTAGGGCACATTAATGAAACAAGATTATCTAGGATGCATAGAGATGGATACCTAGATTCCAAGGATTTGGAATCCTATGGACATTATGAATCTTGTCTAGCTGGGAAAATGATTCGACAAAAGTCCAAAGGGCTTGAGAGTCATAGGGCTAGTGAGTTATTAGAACTCATTCATACAAATGTATGTGGCCCGATGTCTATTGAGGCTAGAGATGGATATTTCTATTTCATTACCTTTATAGATGACAAATCGAGATTTGGGTATGTATACCTAATGAGATATAAATCTGAAGCCTTTGAAAAGCTCAAAGAGTTTAGGAATGAAGTAGAGAAACAACGTGGCAAGATGATTAAGACATTACGATCAGATCGTAGTGGTGAATATTTGAGCCATGAGTTTCCGGATTATCTGAGAGAAAATGGAATTCTCTCACAACTTACCGCTCCTTACACACCACACCAAAACGGTGTCTCCGAAAGAAGAAACAGGACTTTGTTAGACATGGTTAGGTCTATGATGAGTGAGACTCAACTTCCAAAATCGTTTTGGGGATATGCCTTAGACACAGCAGCAAACCTTCTAAATAGGGTACCGTCTAAATATGTTCAGACCACACCATATGAGATATGGAATGGTTAGAGACCCAACCTTAGTTATCTCAGGGTATGGGGATCGCCAGCTTATGTCAAAGCGTTGGCATCAGTCAAGCTTTATTGCTAAGAGTACTAAATGTCTATATGTAGGGTATCCTAAAGGTACTAAGGGATACTACTTCTACTCCATGGAAGAACACAAAGTGTTTGTGTCAAAGAATGCTGAGTTCCTTGAGAAGGATTTGATCTCTCAAGGATGCAGTGGGGGTAAGATTGATCTTGAAGAAATTCAAGATCCACAAGAACAGATTGAGGAACCCGAGTCTGCTCCGCAAGCGACGTTCTCCAATGGAGAAGTAAACACACAACTCCGTAGGTCTACGAGGGTCATCTGATAACCCCCTGGTTCATCAGGTTTTTCAGCACAAATTAGGATTAATTTGTATGAATAATTGGATGAAAAGGGAGGTTAATATCTTAGAAGTCCCTAAAATGCAAGTTCTGAAAGCTTTGTGAAAATTTACATTGTCTTGCAGGGAAAGGAAGCCCAAAAAGCATCAAAATAAGGAAGAAGATTTTGGAGGAGAAAATTGCCAAAGTGTTGAGCGCTAAAACAGCCATACTGACCGTTTTAGCGCGCTGCTACAGTTCGAAGGAGAAAGTTGCTGGTCCTGAGCGCTAAAATGTCCACACAGACCGTTTTAGCGCGCTGCTGCAAATCAGAATTGGAAGTCTCTGGAGCTCAGCGCTAAAACGCCCACACTGAGCGTTTTAGCATCCTGATGTGGAAATCTTCTCTGTTCTCCAACACTAAAACGTTCAAATCAAGCGTTTTAGCGTTGGAGTCAGTTAAAAGCAGTTGAGAGGTTATCAGCCATGGACGCTAAAACGCCCATTCAGACCGTTTTAGCGCCCACGTCAGTTAAAAGCAGTTGGTCATGCATCAAGCCGGACGCTAAAATGCCCATTTCTGACCGTTTTAGCGCCCACATTATTTTTCAGCAAAATTGTAACACTATAAAAGGCAAAATGCCTTAAAAATTCTGGTATATACATCTATCTCTCCCATCTCTCTACCATATCTCTCCTCTCCTGTATCAGATCTTTGGATCTGAATTCTTACTTTTTATTTTCCAAATTCTTAGGAGTAGTGTAGCATTACAATTGAAGATTGAAGATCTACTACCATGACAATGGAGTTTGTTCTTTCTTCTTCCTTTGTATTTATTTTCATTATGTCTGAGTAGAGTCCTTTGTAGTCTGATTCAATGGAACTCAAGTGTGTATTCATGAATAATTAATGTGATGTTATGTTTTCCTATTATGTGATTTGTATGAAGTTGTCTTGATCAATCATTCTTGTTAATGAAATAATGTAGAACAGACATGTTTACATTGTTTTAAAGTTGACAACTTCATCATTAGTATTTTAGTAGTCAAGACATTGATGCTATGATATTAATGTAATCTTAAGACCTTAGTAATTAATGCATGTATTATGAAAGGAATCACCAAGACATTGGGGTTTCTGATTAATGTACCCATCAAGGTAGTAAGACATTACATCTTGATGATATGTAAAAGGTTGATTAACATCAAATGATAGAGAATTCATGATGGAAATTGGTTCATTCATAAATTCATACTTGAGGGAAATTGACATCTGACTAATGTTTTTAATTCATATTCGTATTTTTGTGTTTTGAACTTATTCTATTTTATGCAATTTACATTTCTAGTGACAAGAAACTCATGCAATTCAAAACTCTTTGGTTGATTCAAATCAACAACAAGTGGATAATCAGTGCTTGACACAATTCCTCGTGGGAACGATCTTTACTTATCATTTTTATTACTTGTATGACTAGTGCACTTGCTAATCTACACAACAAGTTTTTGGCGCCGTTGCCGGGGAATTGATGTTCAACATTGATGAACACCATCAGTTGTTGAGATTGAGTCTTTTATTTTTCAGCATTTTAATTTTTGTTGTATGAATCTTTGTGCTCTTGTAATTCTGGTGTATGCAAGGTACTTTTGATCAAAACTCTTTGTTGTTTGATCCAGAATTAGAAAGGACACTTAGAAGGAGAAGAAGGGCAGCCAGAAGAAGGCAGCAATTGTTGGACAGTGGTGAATCAAGTGCTACAGTACAGGCAGAAAATATGGCAGAAAATCATGTGCAACAACCACAAAGGACATTGGGAGATTACATGACTCCTGCTGTCATTCCACCCATTGGAAGTGTGGTTAGACCTACTGTGGAGCCAAATAATTTTGAACTGAAACCTGCATTGGTACAGTTGGTGCAAAAGGAACAGTTTGCTGGAACAAGTGCAGAAGATTAATGGTGTGAAGATTGAGAATTTCTTGTTGTTGAGTGATACTGTGAAGATTAATGGTGTGACAAGGGATGCCATTCTGTTGAGGTTATTCACTCATTCACTGAAGGATGATGCCAGAAGATGGTTGCAGTCATTGCCACAAGGAAGTATTACTACTTGGGATGATTTGCAAACCAAGTTTCTGGCCAGATTTTTCTCAGCATCCAAGAGGGCAAAGTTGAAGGATGAGATCACAGGCTTCAAGCAGAAAGAGTCAGAATCTATTTATGAGGCCTGGGAAAGGTTTAAGACACTGTTGAGGAAATGTCCTCAACATGGAATTGAAGTGTGGAATCAGGAAGCAATCTTTCTGCAGGGGATGACTACAAACACTAGGACATTAGTGAATGCCACTGCTGGTGGGTCATTGACAACCAAGACTCCTGAGGAGGCACTTGATATTTTTGAATCTTTGGCATCTCAGGAATTTGACAATGCTCCAGTGGCTGAGAGAAGAACAAGAATCATTAAGTTGGATGGGTATGATACCTTGTTAGCCAAGAATGATCAACTGATGCAGACTCAGAAAGAGCAACAGCAGCAGTTGGATGCTCCCACTAAGCAACTATCCAATCAAAAGGTTGCTTCAGTGGACACCAATTATGTGTGTGCAATCTGTGGGAAAAGTCATTTAACAAATGATTGTGATTATGGGGGATCTACAGAACAAGTTGAGGTCAATGGAGTATGGTATGATCAGAGGAACCCTAACACCCAAGGGAGAAATTTATATGTGCCACCATGGAAGAATAGAAATCAACACCCTGGGTTCAGTTACAGTTCCAACCATCAGTTAAATCCTCCTCCTCCACCACATACATCACAACTAGGAGATTCTTCAGCATGGGAGAAAGCTTTTGCCCAGTTGTCCAAGACTACTCAAGATTTTATTCAAGGATCCAATTCTTTCAGGGAAGAAGCTTCTGCATTCATGCAAGAGACAAAGACTTCATTCAGAAATCAGGAAGCATCCATTAGGAATTTGGAGACACAGATTGGTCAGATCTCAAGACAGATATCTGAGAGATCACAGGGCAAGTTTCCTGGTGATACAATGGTGAATCCAAAGGAGCACTGCAAAGCTATTACTACAAGAAGTGGGCTTGTGCTTCAACCTGTTCAAAAGAAGGTGGAAGACAAGAAGGATGAAGAAGAAGTCATTGTAGAGGATGTAGTGGAAGATGATGAACAAGAAACAGTGAAGGAAGATAAGGAGAAAAATAAGGCTGTAGTTGAAAATAATTCTTCACCCAAGAAGATGATGAAGTGGGAGAAGAAGACAATGGCTGATATGCAAGATCAGCCCATTAACTTGTCTCCATATACCAAGATTCCTTACCCCCAAAGGTTGAAGCAAGAAATCCAGAAACAGCATTATGCAAGATTTCTGGATATTTTTAAGAAGTTGCAGATCAACATTCCATTTGCTGAAGCCTTGGAGAACATGCCTCACTATGCAAAGTTCATGAAAGATATTCTGTCAAAGAAGAGGAAATTGAAGGATGGTGAAACAGTAGCTTTAACAGAAGAATGTAGTGCCCTTATCCAGAAGAAACTTCCACCAAAATTGAAAGATCCAGGAAGTTTCAGCATCCCTATTGCTATTGGAGATGTGGAAGTAGGGAAAGCACTTTGTGATTTGGGGGCTAGCATAAATCTGATGCCATTGACTGTATGTAGAGCCTTAGGAATCAATACACTGAAGGAGACCAACCTTATTCTACACCTTGCAGATAGATCCATCAAGAGATCAGAAGGTGTGGTAGAAGATGTGTTGGTTAAGAAGGATAAGTTCATATTTCCAGTGGACTTTGTGATTTTAGACATGGAAGCAGAAGATACAGAAAGCCCTCTACTTTTAGGGAGGCCATTCTTAGCATCTGCTAGATCCTTGATTGATGTTGAACAAGGAAAGCTTATGCTAAGGGTGAATGAAGAGACAATAACAATTGATGTGTTTGAAGCAATTAAACATCCTGTTGATATTGAGGATTGTTTCAGGATTGATATCATCCAGGAGGTTGTGGATGAAGTAATAGGAGAAGAGAATCTGTTACTGGAGGAAGACCAATGTAAAGAAGAGAACAGTGGGGAAAATTTTCAGGAAGAACCAGTAGTTGAAGAGCTTGAACATAAATTGGATGATATTCCTAAGGGAGCACCTAAGGTAGAGTTAAAAGAACTACCTTCAAATTTGAAATATGTGTTCCTTGGGGATGATCAAACCTACCCAGCCATTATTAATGCATCCTTATCTGAGAGGGAGGAAATGAAGTTGGTAGAGGTACTTAAGAAGAACAAGACAGCCATGGGCTGGTCATTCTCTGATCTTAAGGGCATCAACCCTTCATTCTGCACTCACAAGATATTGATGGAGGAAGAAGTCAAACCAGTAAGGCAACCACAGAGGAGACTTAATCCCACTCTGAAAGAGGTGGTGAGGAAAGAAGTGGTGAAGCTACTTGATGCTGGAATGATTTACCCTATTTCAGACAGTGCTTGGGTGATTCCAGTTCAAACAGTACCCAAGAAAGGAGGGATGATTGTGGTTAGAAATGAAAATAATGAACTGATTCCCACAAGGACAGTGACTGGGTGGAGGATGTGTGTAGACTACCGGAGACTTAACAAAGCAACTAGGAAGGATCATTTCCCTATTCCATTCTTGGACCAGATGTTGGAGAGATTAAGAGGACATGCTTTCTACTGTTTTCTGGACGGATACTCAGGTTATAATCAGATAGCTGTGGCTCCAGAAGATCAGGAGAAGACTGCATTTACTTGCCCCTATGGAATCTTTGCATACCGGGGGATGCCTTTTGGTCTATGCAATGCACCTGCAACATTTCAAAGGTGCATGCTTTCCATATTCTCTGACATGGTAGACAGATGCATTGAGATTTTCATGGATGATTTCTCTGTTTTTGGCCCTACTTTTGATGCATGTTTAGAAAACTTGGATAGTTTTTTGAAAAGATGCCAAGATTGTAATCTTGTGCTGAATTAGGAGAAATGTCACTTCATGGTGACCGAGGGTATTGTTTTGGGACACAAAGTGCCCAACAGAGGCATTGAAGTAGACAAAGCCAAGATTTCTGTTATTGAGAAACTACCCCCTCCCGTAAATGTTAAAGGTGTGAGAAGTTTTCTAGGACATGCTGGTTTTTACCGTCGTTTCATAAAAGATTTTTCCAAGATAGCAAAACCATTGTGCAAGCTGTTAGCAAAAGATCAAGAATTTTTGTTTACTGATGATTGCTTGCATGCATTTAATGTGTTGAAAGACAAGTTGATTACTGCACCCATAATCATGGCACCTGATTTTTCATTACCTTTTGAACTTATATGTGATGCCAGTGATTTTGCTGTGGGAGTAGTACTAGTCAAAGGAAGGATAAATTATTGCATGTTATATATTATGCCAGTAAAATTCTGAATGAAGCACAAAAGAATTATGCAACAACAGAAAAAGAATTATTGGCTATAGTATATGCATTTGATAAATTCCGGTCATATCTGCTAGGGTCCAAAGTTATTGTTTATACTGACCATGCAGCATTGAAGTACTTGTTAGCCAAACAGGATGCCAAACCCAGGTTGCTCCGGTGGATGTTACTTCTGCAAGAATTTGAAGTAGAGATTAAGGACAAGAAAGGAGTGGAGAACTTGGTAGCTGATCATTTATCAAGGGTCACAGAGGCAAATTTACAGGAGGGTCCAGAGATAGTGATCAGAGAAGAGTTTCCTGATGAACAAGTGCTGGCCATAAGTACTGTTGCACAGTTGGTGCAGGATCAAGTTTTGTCTGTTGACACCCCACCATGGTTTACTGATTTTGCTAACTATAGAGCTGCTGGAGCCATGCCAAAGGATTTCACTTACCAGCAGAGAAAAAAAATTTCTGCATGATGTGAAGAGATACATCTGGGATGAACCATATCTCTTTTATAGATGTTCGGATGGAGTCATAAGAAGATGTATTCCAGAAGAGGAGCAGAAGGGAGTTTTATGGCACTGCCATGGTTCAGCTTATGGTGGTCACTTTGCAGGGAAAAGAACAGCAGCCAAGGTTCTGATGAGTGGTTTTTGCTGGACCACATTGTATAAGGATGCCCGAAAATATGTGGAGGCATGTGACAATTGCCAAAGAACTGGGAACATCTCCAGAAGACATGAAATGCCTTTAAATAACATTCTGGAGGTGGAGGTTTTTGATGTTTGGGGTATGGATTTTATGGGACCTTTCCCTTCATCCTACTCTAACAAGTATATCCTAGTGGCAATTGACTATGTTTCTAAATGGGTAGAAGCCATAGCCACTCCAACAAATGATTCTAGGGTAGTGATTGCCTTCATGAGAAAGAACATCTTTGCCAGATTTGGAATTCCAAGAGCCATCATCACTGATGGGGGCACTCATTTTGATAATAGGTGGGTTGAATATGCTCTTGCAAAGTATGGAGTCAGACACAAGATAAGTACTCCATACCACCCCCAAACTTGTGGTCAAGTTGAAATTTCCAACAGGGAGTTGAAAAGAATATTGGAGAAAACTGTTGGGAATGCTAGGACAACATGGTCCAAGAAACTTGATGACACCTTGTGGGCTTACAGGACAACATCTAAAACTCCAATTGGAATGTCTCCATTTCAATTGTTGTTTGGGAAAGCATGCCATCTGCCTGTTGGGTTGGAGCATAGAGCACTGTGGGCAGTCAAGTTTTTAAACTTTGATTCCAAGGCAGCAGGTGAAAAAAGGTTGCTGCAACTGGATGAATTAGATGAATTCCGCTTGCAAGCATACGAAAGTGCCAGCCTGTACAAGGAGAAAACTAAATTGTGGCATGATAGGAAGATCACACCTAGGGACTTCAAAGTGGGGGATCAGGTGTTGTTGTTCAACTCAAGGTTGAAGTTGTTTCCAGGCAAGTTGAGGTCCCGTTGGTCTGGACCGTTTGTGGTTAAGAGCATGAAGCCTTATGGAGCGGTGGAAATATGTTCTCAGGACTCTGACCAAAGTTTCACTGTTAATGGTCAGAGGTTAAAGCTGTACATTGGATCTGCTGTGGACAGGCAACTGATTTCAGTTGCCTTGTTAGAGGTAAGTTAGTTCATACCCGTCAGGCTCGCAACGTTAATCACGCGTTGAGTGGGAGGCAACCCACTGTACCAGGTATGTGATGTTGATTTTCAGATTATGTTCAAAGAAGAGAAGAGGGAAAAATGTTGAAAATGTTTTGAGAAAAACTCTGACAAGTGCTGGCCGCTAAAACGTTCATTATGACCGTTTTAGCGTCCAAGGGATTGCACTGAGTGTGAGCTCTCTGACTTGTAGCGCTAAAACGTTCACACTGAACGCTTTGGCGCTCTACAAGAATTCTGAAATACGAGCTCTCTGACTTGGAGTGCTAAAACGTTCACACTGAACGCTTTAGCGCTCTCCAAATGCATAAAGTGCAAGCTCTCTGGTCCAGCGCGCTAAAACGTTCATCACGACCATTTTAGCGCGGAGTTGCACACCATGTGTGTCCACTTATCTGGTCCTGGGCGCTAAAACGGTTGGTTCTCAACGTTTTAGCACCGAGTCACTTAAAATTGAAATACACGGGTTCTTTTCCCTCACTTTTTCCATCACTCTTCTTCCTCACATTTCACTCTACACATACTTTCTGCATACCCTCTGCATACTTCTTTGATTTTCACTCTCAGAATTTGTTCATCTCATCAAGCAAAGGTATGAACCATCTTTCATTCTTCTTTTTCTTCATGTTCTTGGAGTGCAAATTTAGAAGTTACTTAGGACTGCTTAGGTTTTAATTTTCTTTTTTTTAGATTTCTTCATCATGATTCCATATGCCAATGTTGATTTTGAAAGTAAACTGGCCTTTGAAGGCCGATGCATGTAAGGTGTAAAAACAATTTTTACTGCAAAAACATACATGCACACATGGATTTATGCTTTAAGACAACATGATGTTACCTTGTTTTTGGCCTGATCAGTCAGGGAGATCAATTGTCAGGCTTGAAGGGTTCAAACCCTCTAATGGTGATCCACACCACCGTTCGTCAATGATGCAAGAACGCCTTCTTGAAAGCCACCAGATGATCACCACAATGAGGCTTGCTATGCGCACAAGTGGTGAAGGTGGAGGCTAGGTATTCTGTTTGGAAAGGTGTAGTGAACCACCCTTGGAGGGAAGAGAGAATGATGCATGAGATGAAGGAGTGTAGGCTAGGTTTTGTGAAAACCCCAAGGTGAATTATCGGACCCTTTGTGCGCACAATGTAGGTTAATTAGTAGGATGGATTGATAAGATTTTCTTACTTGAAAATCCCACCAAATATGCGCATGGTTGGAGGGAATCAAGGATTTGTTTGCAATTCAAAATTGCTAACCACCTTGCATTTGAATCCTTATAAGATTAGGTCATTATCCTTTCAAGATTCTGACCTAATCATCATCATATGAACAACCATATCATGTGCCCCATTTTGTCCTATTTTGAGTCCATATACATTGAGTAGTTGCATTCAAATTTTGAATCAACTAACTCACTGATTCTCTTAACCAACCAAATCAGAATAGTAGTACATTTAGATGACAAAATGACACTCACTTTGAATTCAAATTTGCGCACCACTTCATCATTGGATAAGATCAAATATCTTTTTCTTGTTGCAGGAAATATTCCAAAAGATCTCATCTTATCCTTTTGTTATGAAACAACTTTTCATAGCCAATTCAAATTCGAATTCAAACACTTGAATTCAAGTGCTCAAACATTCAAATTCAAAATCCAAAATTCAAAATTTCAAATTTCAAATTCAAAATTCGAATTTCAAAATTCAAATTCAAATTCAAATCTCAAAATTCAATTTCAAAATTCAAATTTCAAATTTCAAATTTCAAATTTCAAAATTCGAATTCCAAATTCAATTTCAAAATTCAAATTTCAAATTCAAAATTCAAAATTCAAATGTTTGATTATTAATTTAACTAATTAAATTAATTAGTAATGTTTTGGACTATCCAAGCCCATTAATAAGCTCCATGCACCCTCCACCCATTTAGGTGGGCTTCCAAACAGCTTCTTGGGCTAACAACCATTATTAGGCCCAATACCTTTAAAGCTAGTTCATCATGACTACAAGGTGTTAGTGTGTGACCCATTAGGTCCAACTTAGCTTCTGACATAACTGGGCATAGGCCCAACAAGCCCATAAACCAATTAATGACAACACAGAGCACTAGTAATGCTTTGTTGCCCTAGAACTAGTCAGATTAATGGCTTGATCATCCTATTGCACATATTTGGTTACCGTATGTATTTCCCTTCGTCTCGGTTATCTTCCCATTAACCTAGGGTAAGGAAATGTATCAACCCCTGCGGTTTAGGGTAAGCTTTATTCGAAATAGGGAATCTTCAATTTACTGACTCTAAAGACAGATCATCTCATGATCTCTTTAACTATGCATAGATTCAAGAGTCCCTGTAAATTTCATCCCGATTTCTCCGGTTTACAGATAACCTAATATCTCACAGAGATTTGACGAATTCCTTCAGCTTATTACCCTAGCCCTGTGCCCTTTAAGGACACGCCCAATAGTATACCTATGAGTCTCCATGTTTCAGGCAGATGAGGCATACAATAAAAACATGTCTTCAAGAACACAGTCTAGGTAATAACTTCTGGTCTAAGGAAAGACATACCCAAACATAAAGAGATTACTCTAATGACACTATCTGTGAGATTTCCTCATAGAGTCTCTTTTTGGGTCTGTTCAGTGCGAGCTATACTCTTATAGGTCCACCCACGACTTTAGCTAAAATATCTCCATATCTGCAGCTCATGAGGTCTTTACCTTGTATCCATATACAAATAGATAAGTCGTACTAGTCTTACCCGAGATCACTGATCCCCAAGCTCAGTGTCTCTAGACTAGGAACATATAATTAGGAACAGACATGCAATATCCTTGAATCCTCATGATCGTGATCTCATTACAGATACTCAAGAGATACCTGTTCTATTCCAAGGGGTTTATCCAGTTCGTTCATATAATATTAACAATAATATCGAGACACAATATGAAACTGAATAAATAGTGCTTTCATTTATTTACGACAAACAAAGTTCTACATCTAGTGTCCTTTATTTAATAAAAAGATTGTCTCTAGGACACCCATATACTAACAAGCTCCCACTTGGCCTAGAGCCAGTCAGACCTAAGTCGTATGCCCAAAGCCTCATAATGACTATCATGTTTTCTCTGAGAAACAACCTTTGTCAGAGAATCGGTCAGGTTACCGTCTGTGGGAACATAATCCATTTTTACATCATTCCTATCAATGATTTCTCTAATCAGATGATATCTGCGGAGCACGTGTTTAGATCTTTGATGAGACCTAGGTTCCTTTGACTGCGCAATGGCTCCTGTGTTGTCGCAAAGCAACTGTATGGGCTCATACACGCTTGGAACCACCCTTAGTTCATTTATGAACTTCTTGATCCACACGGCCTCCTTAGCTGCTTCTGAAGCAGCTATGTATTCAGCCTCTATCGTTGAATCTTCTGTTGTCTACTGCTTGGAACTCTTCCAAGATGCCCCACCATTTAAGGTGAATACGAATCCTGACTGTGACTTGCAGTCATCTTTGTCACTCTGAAAGCTGGCATCAGTGAACCCTTTCATTGTTAACTCATTAACCCTACCATAGACCAGAAACGCATCCTTAGTTCTTCTTAAGTATTTAAGGATGGTTTTGACTGCCGTCCACTGACCCTTTCCAGGGTCTGACTGGTATCTCCTCGTAATGCTTAAAGCATAGGAGACATCTGGTCTCGTACATATCATGGCATACATGATGGATCCAATAGCCGAAGCGTATGGAATTCCATTCATGCGATCCTTCTCAGGCTGTGACTTAGGACACATAGCCCTTGATAGGTGTACCCCATGACTGACAGGAAGAAAACCCCTTTTCGACCCTTCCATGCTAAACCTCTTTAGCATCTTGTCAATGTATGTGGATTGAGATAAACCCAGCAGCCTCTTGGATCAATCTCTATAGATCTTTATACCAAGTATAAAGGCTTCCTCCCCCAAATCCTTCATGGTGAAGTTTTCTGAAAGCCACTCTTTCGTTATTTTTAATGTGGGGATGTCATTTCCTATTAGCAATATGTCACCTACATAAAGCACTAGGAAGACGACATTACTCCCACTAACCTTCCTGTAAACACAAGGTTCATCCTCGTTCTTGATAAAACCGTTACTCTTAATGACTTCATCAAAACGCTGGTTCTCAACGTTTTAGCGCTCAGGCAGTGTAGACCAGGATTGCGGTTAGGCCGCTAAAACGCTCCCAGTGACCGTTTTAGCGCCCAGCCCCTGTTGCAAACATGATTTTTACTTGATTCCGGGAATTAAGGGGGATGTCACTGGTGTAATGGGGGATTAATTTGAATGATGTTCTTCATCTAAATCTGGGAATTACATGCTATATTGTTCATTACATTACTAACTTGTTCCTGTGATGAACAGAAATGTCTACTTTCCCACCTAAGAAAGCCAGCAAAAAGAGGGCTAGAGGGTCCAAAATTTCAGCACCTCCACCACCTCCACCTCCTGCTTTTGATGAGCACTTTTGGAGAAGTGTTGAACATGAAGACAGATTCACTAAGAAAACCTCCCATAGACCCTTTGTCCGGGAAAGACAATTCATCCTGGACACTGATGAATATCCAGAGTTCCAATCTCAATTGAGGAGACGGGAATGGGTTACTTTTGGAGAAATTTTGGTGAACAGCAGCCTCATAACCATATTAATAGCAACACCTACTTGACAATTGGCATGAGAAAAAAATCTTTGATAATTTGAACCAATTTTAACCGACAAACAAGTTGATCATAATATCTTGACTTTCACTAACAGGTAAAATTCCATCACAAGTTGCTCATGTTTCAGAACATTTAGTTCCTGTTTTGGTTTTTGCAGAATAATTGAGAGAGAGAGAGAGAGAGAGACTAACTTCGAATTGGTGACATCAGTGTAGAGTGAAAGAGAAAGATTGATTGCATTTATATTGAACAACTTCATAGCTTCTGCTTTGAATCTGTAAAGAAAGCTGTTAAACAGTATAAGGAGAAAAATAGGAAAAAATCAAGAAAAATAGAAAATAACCTACCATTTGATCTTCCTTATTTCTCCAACCTACCAATTCTCTCCTCTACTTTCCTTTCAATTTCTCTTATTTTTATTTTCATCACCCAATTTATTTCCTATTATATTCCTCCCCTACTTTCTCTTGTCGAAAACAGTGCTAGGGATCTTCTGGTATAGAAATGTGTTCTCAAATTCTCTTATCAAAAACAATGATAATGAATTAGGTCCAAAGTTTCAGTTAATTGCACAAATTACGTCTTTCCAACACCTACCTTTCTCAGGAATTTCTCATATACTTTCACTTTCCAGTTGTGAAAATAATTTCTAACTCTGATTTAAGAAGTTCAAACAAGAAAAAAAAAATGTAAAACGAAGAGAAAGAGAGGCAGATATTTTAAGTTACCTAAAATGTCATTCATAGCTGGACCTTGTTAGTCCTCTGTATAAGGCATCACTAACTGGCTGAACTCAAGATCCTCATGGGGACAATCATGTCGAGCAAATAGACAAGCGCATATCTAAGAATGTAATAGATTATGCCTTCCAATCACATAAACCATCCCCGAACAGTAGGTCAGAGCATGGTTCCCAGCAGTGTCCAACTGGAGCAAGGGCGAAGCTAGTGTCTACCTCTGTCAGGAGGATTTTTTTAGAACATCCCATATTTTTTTTCAAAATATAAAATGCTCATACAGCATTGTTGGCAAATTCTGCAGCTCTCTGCCTCATCATCCCCATCACAGCAGCTCTTCTACGTGAATCAGACTATTGCTGCAACCTCCTTAAATGTTCTTTTAAATCTCTGTTTAACCCAAAAAGAAAATGTTATACAATCATAATCTATAAACAGAGTAACTTGAGTAAATGGCCATGCCTGACCCACAAACCTGCAACGTGGTACATGGCACTTGGATTCTTTGCAAGCACGGGCATGAAGTTGAAGCAAATACCACATTTTCTTACAAAGAACACAACCTCTGGAAGCACCTTTTTTTTGCACTGTTTCCCATGACGGAAAAGGCTCTTCAACTTGCGACAATTTGGATATTGGCAAGAGCGACATTGGGATGCATGCACAAGAAGACTAAGCATTTTTCTTATATAGAAAGATGCAATATCATGTCATAACTATAAAGAATTTAATAATAATTGAAGTATCATCACATGTAATAATACAATGAACCCCGCACCTGCCCTCCCCCATTTTTTTTAGTTTTTATTTTTTATCGGTCCAATGGTAATTATCATAAAAAATTCAACAAAGTTAACATTGACTGCCGACTACCTAGGGGATACAGCTTTTTTTGTTGCTGCTGTTGTCATTGATAATCATCAAATATATGAACCTTAACAACATCATGTTCTGCATATATATGAAATTCAAGAAAAATTCCTATTTCTTATGCTCAAATTCACATTATATAATTTTATATGTTTTACATGTTAGAAAATATAAATGGAAGCAACTCTTTTTCTTGCTCAAATTTCAAAACATATGAATCAATTACTGCTTTAATTGACATGCAATATAACCGAGTGAGATACAGGCAGGGTAATTGAAATGGACATGTACAGGAACAAATCAAATTTTATGCAATACCTGTGGTACTCGAAGTTGCCTTGCTTCTTTGGTCTGAGCGTCGCGATCTACTATTGAAGGATGATTTGTCAACTTATGAGGATGAATAGTGCCTCCATCCTTTTGGTAACAGGAATTGCATACATCATACTCGGGGCAAGCTTCACAATGCCAACCTTGACCAGTTTCTATGTCAAGACCGCATATATTATGTTAGCATATGGGTGTGCTAGAGACAATCTTTTAATTAAATAAAGGACACTAGATGTAGAACTTTGTTTGTCGCAAATAAATGAAAGCACTATTTATTCAGTTTCACATTGTGTCTCGATATTACTGTTAATATTATATGAACGAACTGGATAAACCCCTTGGAATAGAACAGGTATCTCTTGAGTATCTGTGATGAGATCACGATCATGAGGATTCAAGGATATTGCATGTCTATTCCTAATTATATGTTCCTAGTCTAGAGACACTGAGTTTGGGGATCAGTGATCTCGAGTAAAGACTAGTACGACTTATCTACTTGTATATGGATACAAGGTAAAGACCTCATGAGCTGCAGATATGGAGATATCTTAGCTAAAGTCGTGGGTGGACCTATAAGAGTATAGCTCGCACTGAACAGACCCAAAAAGAGACTCTATGAGGAAATCTCACAGATAGTGTCATTAGAGTAATCTCTTTATGTTTGGGTATGTCTTTCCTTAGACCAGAAGTTATTACCTAGACTGTGTTCTTAAAGGCATGTTTTGATTGTATGCCTCGTCTGCCTGAAACATGGAGACTCATAGGTATACTGTTGGGTGTGTCCTTAAAGGGCACAGGGCTAGGGTAATAAGCTGAAGGAATTCGTCAAATCTCTGTGAGAGATTAGGTTATCTGTAAACCGGAGAAATCGGGATGACATTTACAGGGACTCGGGAATCTATGCATAGTAAAAGAGATCATGAGATGATCTGCCTTTAAAGTCAGTAAATTGAAGATTCCCTATTTCGAATAAAGCTTACCCTAAACCGAAGGGGTTGATACATTTCCTTACCCTAGGTTAATGGGAAGATAACTGAGACGAAGGGAAATACATACGGTAACCAAATATGTGCAATAGGATGATCAAGTCATTAATCTGACTAGTTCTGGGGCAACAAAGCATTGCTAGTGCTCTGTGTTGTCATTAATTGGGTTGTGGGCTTGTTGGGCCCAAGCCCAGTTATGTCAGAAGCTAAGTTGGACCTAATGGGTCACACACTAACACCTTGTAGTCATGATGGACTAGCTTTAAAGGTATTGGGACTAATAATGGTTGTTAGCCCAAGAAGCTATTTGGAAGCCCACCTAAATAGGTGGGTGGTGCATGGAGCTTAGTAATGGGCTTGGATAGTCCAAGCCATTACTAATTAATTTAATTAGTTAAATTAAATTAATAATCAAATATTTGAATTTTGAATTTTGAATTTGAAATTTGAATTTTGAAATTTGAATTTGGAATTTGAATTTCGAAATTCGAATTTTGAATTTGAAATTTGAAATTTGAATTTTGAAATTTGAATTTGGAATTTGAATTTTGAAATTCGAATTTTGAATTTGAAATTTGAAATTTTGAATTTTGAATTTTGAATTTGAATGTTTGAACATTTGAATTCAAGTTTTTGAATTCGAATTTGAATTGGCTTTGAAAAGTTGTTTCATAACAAAAGGATAAGACAGGATCTTATTGGAGCATATTCCTTGGATCAAGAAGCATCTTTGGAGCACTTCCTTGGGCTGTTTGGTGCGCAAGTTTAAGTGATAAGGTTGTCATCTTCTCACTTAAAACAAAGCTCCATTCAGATTTGGTGGTTGAGGGAATCAATGTGTGAGTTGATTCAAATTTTGAATGCAACTACTCAATATATTTGGACCCCTTCTAGGGCTGAATTATGCGCATGAAAAGTATACTATATGATAGTTTATGAATTTAAGTTTAAATTATTTTGAACTTAATTTCATGTGGATAAGATAGGAGGTTGTTGGCAAAATTGGTTTTGCAACAGCGCCACCTTATCCTCCCTGTTCCATGCGCAAATTTCAAAAGAGTTTGAAAGTTGGTTTTCATTTTGAATGATTTAAAATCTCTTCTCCTCTCCAAGTGTGCGCATAACACTTGTTCCTCACCTTAGGGTTTTGAAGAAAACTTAGCCAACTCTCCTCCATCTATGCATCATTCTGTAGGGTAGTTCACTACACCTTTTTAAACAGAATACCTAGCCTCCGCCTTCACCACTTGTGCGCATAGCAAGCCTCACTGTGGTGTTCATCTGGTGGCTTTCAAGAAAGGGTTCTTGCATTATTGACGAACGGTGGTGTGGATCACCATTAGAGGGTTTGAACCCTTCAAGCGTGACATCTGATCTCCCTGACTGATCAGGCCAAAAACAAGGTAACATCATGCTGTCTTAAAGCATGAACCTATGTGTGCATGTATGTTCCGCAGTAAAATTTTTGTTTTACACCTTACATGCATCGGCCTTCAAAGGCCAGTTTACTTTTATATTACAGGTTATAACAAATGCCGGTGCAGTTGGATTATATAACACCTCGCAATTCTAAATTAAGTAATTAAAGTATTAAGTGAGTAATTAAGTGATGGATTAGTGAAAATCGCAAAGATTAGGCCAAAATACAAAGAAAGGGCAAAACAGTAATTAGCCAACACGCAACCCTAGGAAGATAAAAATTGAGTAGAAGGTCTGAGATGATAAAAATAAGCCTGGAAATGGAATCAGAATGAAAAATTGAGTGGATAGGCAAGTTTCAGAAAAATCAGTGAATAGTGTTTTTCGCGGGTAAAAATACCGCGGTACGATTGCACCGTAAAACGTGCCAGTTGAGTTTTGAGCTCTAGGTTTCAAATATGGATTATAAATGGTTTATAGAGTTAGGAAATATGGTTTATGATAATTTTGATGGAATTAAGTCAATTTTGAGAAGCGTGCCAACGACGCGCGCAATAGCGTAAAACAGTGTTTTCCCCGAATGACCGGAAAACTCCGGATTCATCTGATCAAGTATAATTAAAGGACATTAGTTAATGTTAAAAATTAGAATTTCTAAATAAGTTTTGAATTTACGGACGTTTAGTGAAATCAGAGAGAAATTCGGATGAGTGTTGAATCGCGTGAGGTGGCGGTGGGACCCACCCCACTTAAGTGACCTTTAAACACATGGCATGGGTCACTATTCATCATCTTTTTCTCCTTTCTCTCTCATCAAAACCGTGCCCCCTCCCTCCTGCATGAAAATTTTCTTTCAAATCTTCTTCCTCCCTTAACTTCATCGATTCTTAACCGAATCAGACGATTCTTGTCTTGAAATTCGATGGAAACGATCATCCGAACCCGTTCCACCGATTATTTTCCCTCAAAACCCTCTCTATTGTGAGATAAAGGGCATATGCAGCCACGAAAATTTTGAGATTTTTGTGAATTTGGAGTTGATTTCTTATGTCATTGCTTGTGGAGTTCTAGGAGGAGTCTTGTGACGCGATTGTGGGTAAGTTTTAACACCTCTCATGGATTGATTTGAAGATTTATTTTTGAAATTGTTTATGAACCCTAAAGAGGGCTTGTTTGATTTGTGGTGTTAGAGAGCTCAAATGGAAAATGTCTATTAGATGATAATGTCTTAGAATGATGTATTAATGCTAGAAATGCAATGAAAATTTTAAGCGAAAAATGCTGAAATTTAACTTAGTAAAAATTTAGTGCATGAAATGGATTTTTGAGTTTTGTGTTAGTGTGGTATGGTGAATTGTAGTGTGATTATATGATGATATGAAGTGATTGTGTGAGGTGTGGACCATAGGAATTGAGTGGAAATCCTTGATTTGGCTAAACAAAGAATTCGGCCATTTATGTATAAGTGAGTAAACGATGTTTTGGCAAATTTTGGTGATGTATTGTGTGATGAAAAAGTCATTAGATGGGTTGTGTGGTGGTTGGCATGTGGAAGGATCAATGCAAAAATAATAAGTGTTGAAATTGGCAAATACGTTGCGTAAAAGTCGTAAAACAGAAAAACGGCGATTGAACTAGCCTTTGGGTAACCTAAGTGAGTGTAATAAAATGAGAAAGAAAATTTAGAAAAATAAATCCTAAAAATACACTGTTATGGCCGAACCCTCATAGTGGAAAGGTGAGAATTTGATGTTTTCGCGTTTTGACGTATTTTGACTGAAACTGACGGCTATACATGGTTGTATAGGTTGTCGTACATGGATTTAAACTCGGAACAGTGAAACAGTGGATTGCCCTTGGTCCTGGACCAAGTGGATTGAGGTAAGTGAATTGATTTACACATGTTATTGTGAAATTCATGTGTGGTTTAAAGTTCTAAGTGTGTGGAATTGTCCTCTGTGTAGGCATTCCCTGTGTATCAAGCTATAAGTGGAGTTTCTGCGGAGCTCAGTGGACGGATAAAAAGAAAGGTAACCTCTTGGTACTGGGGCTTGTTCCCCTTTTGTGTTCCACCTTGCTAGTTGATGGCAATGGTAGGAAATGTGTATGAGTAGCGTAGAACAGCATGAGCATGCATGTGCATTATCACAGTGGGTACTTATGTACCAGATCTCTGGCCAGTAGATATTTTTAGCCTTCGGGCAAGTGTTTCCGGACTGCCACTGGATAGGTCTCCGAGAGGGAGTTCCAGTGGACCCAGGGTCGTGGTGTGTTATCCGGATAGGAGCACACTAGGTAGTCTTGGGTGTATATGGTTGGAAGAGGTACCTTGGTGGGTTGTTCTATGAACACGCCAGGGGTAGTACCCATAGGCGTATAGCCGAGGATATGGCGTGGTATTGGTAGCTACCATCCTGCATGTCGTAGTTGTTCTGATATATTCCCCCTTTCTCTAAATCCCTTACTTTATCCCGTTTTATAACAGTGATGTTTTTATGCTATTGATATACATCGAAGTGAACCATTGGGCGGAGTTTTCTCCAGAACCTCTTGGTTACTGAGATATATCCGTATATCTCACCCTGTCTCGGGGCATTATTTCAGGATGTACCAGTGGATATGGAGCAGCGGGCAAGAAGCCCACATGATGATGAGTGGAGTAGTGATGCATGTTTGTTTCAATATATCCTACATGTCATTTTAGTTTATGGATTTATTTGGCAAGTGAAGATGTAATATGTAAACATTTGTAGTTTAAAGTTAAAGTTGTAAATGTAAATGTATTCCAGTGTTGTAAATGTACCATGGATGTATGTAATATGATGGAAGGGCTTTAGGCCTATTATAGGTTTATGATTATCTGCATTATGGTTTATGAAATTGAAAGTTAGTGATTGAAACTATAAAGGATTTGAAAGTAAACTATTTATGTTTTAAGTGTATATTGGATTGGGTTGTAAGTGCCCCAAGGCGTTGTTGGTCCTTGTGTGTGCCACCCATTGGATTTTGCTGGATTTCAGGTATAATTGTAGTGTTAAACAGCTTATGCAAAATTGGGGATTTTAGGAAATACAAAGGAAACTCTGGCGAATTTTCTGTAGAATTGGCAGTTTTTGAGTGAACTTTGGAAGAGCGTATCTCTCTCCATAGTGGTCCGATTGGGATGTGCCATACGCCATTTTGAAGCTTAAGATGTCCCCTACGTTATATCAAAAGCCTAGGTTCATTGGTGCTGTGCACAGCCCATGGGGGCTGTTGTCACGTACTGCCCTCTGCTGTCCTGTTTTAGTGGGCAGATTTGAGGTAGTTTTGAGAAATTAATTCCCGCTTCGTTACTTGGTCAAATTAAGCATACGATATATCAAATCGAAGTTTGAGGTGTCTAGTTTATGGTGTAAAGGTTTGAGAGGCAGCGGCCTTGTGGTTAGGTGCAGTTTATTCCGTGAAGTTTGGAGGTTTTTGGCTGTTTTGGAGTTGGTAGGCAATGTTGTTTGTCCAACTTCAAACGACAATAACCGGAGCTCACGAGCTCGGAATCGAGTGTGTGATAGCTTGTTAGAAAGGTGATTGAATAAGGAAAAAAGATAACCTGGAGTTTAAGTTTGGATTTTTATTTTGTGTTCGTAGAAAAACAAATTAGCAAATCTGGTTAAGTGGTAAAAACGTAAAAAGTGAGGAATTGGCTAAGTGGGTTTATGGGAACCCCTTAGTATCTTGTATGTGATAAAATAAAGTGTATAAATAGTTAAGTAAGTCTTCCGCTAGTGTTTCAGTTACGATCACAGCTTTTTATTATTACGCTTTTTATACTTTTACTGTTCGCGTAATAATCGGAAAAAGTTTATCCTCATTTTTATAAATGAATTGCTGTGATTGTAACTGCGCTTAACATCATAATTAATGTTAACAATACCGGTGTACAACGGGCTGTTACATATTATGAAGATGATAGAGAACCATCATTGAGGAATGCTTGGCCCATCTTAGCGTGTCATATTGATAATGATTTCCCTGGCATAGACTCAGAAATGCCTGTCTAGTGTCAAAGAATTAACTCTCAAGATTCTCGTCTTTGTCCTTTGTATCATCAGGTACATCAGTAATTTCAACCTGCAAGAAGACACACGTTACTAAAAAAACTCCAAATCCATTTTTCCTAAACAAGAATACATCAGGTCAAATTTTGAACTCCATAATTTATCTAACACCTTAGTTCCTCAAAAGTAGAAATTATGCAGATACAAAGGTGATTGACTGCCAAGGGCTAACCAATTTCCAAACAACAATACATAAGAAATGAACTGGTTCATAATCAATCACTTTACATGTCAACAACAAATATGACTGCTTACTCACAGTATAAAGGGTGTGTTTCTCCCTCTGATTAATAGGATGTTGTTCTCTCTCTTCACACTTTAGTTCTGCTTCGTAACACCTAAGAGAACATAAATATAATGTTATCAATATACTAAATATCTTTAAATATAGGAGAAAAAAGTAAAATAGAGTGTGTTTGTGTGACAAGCAATGTTGATTGGTTGATTTTGTGTTTGTCACGCTTTATCAATATACTAAATATCTTCTAATGGCATGAGGGTGCATGTAAGAGATGTAATATAAAACCATTCTTCACTAACAACTAAAGCTTATAACAAAGTTGATGCATGACAAAGATAATTTCTACCATAGGCTATAATTAAAGCAATAGTGTGATAATATATTAAGGATTTCTCAAATTCTCATCATTAAATCAAACTTAATGTTGATCAACATTAATGTCAGCCTTGGAGTGGACAGAGAAAATTACACAGCAATTCAAGAATCCTTTCTCTCTTTTGTTGGAGAAGACACAATTTAGATAAAGTGATATTTTTTTGTAATAAAAAGATAAAAGTGTGATAATATATTTTTAACACATTTCGATTGACATATTTCATTATGATACAAGAAGATTGAAGAATCCTTACTTGTCACAAATCTGAAAATTCTTGCACCAGTTGCAAACCCAACGGGTGCCAGACACCATTAGAATACAACAATGAGTGCATGCATGCTGCAAATGAACCATGATAAAACCTTCCTTTGGGGAAATGGTTTCACCGAGCTGGAGAAAGATCAAGAGGCTTGTAATAAGAAAACTATTATTTACACATAAGAAAACCCTATTAAATGCAATTAATCAAGAAGTCATTACTGTTTGAAGATCTAGTTATATAACACCCAAAAAAATTTAAAGCATGATTGGCAAGGTACTTCATTTACCCAAAAGAACAATAATATTATCTAATGAAGATCTAAAATGTAAACTACCTTCTGCATTAGGAGCATGTCTTTTGAGGCGTTTCCAGAAAGATCTGACTTACCAGATGCTATTAAAGCCTTTTTTGTTATAGCCTTTCTAGTTGTTCCTTTCTTATTTTTTTTTCTTCCATCTTCCTCTTGGCGAAGCTGATAAATCAAATCCTCTGCAACCCCAGGCCAGTGGTCACCATCAAAATATGGGAGCCTTGCAGCTGTAACCTTAGCCCTGCATTCACCAGTAGATCAAAGAAATGGTCGTATAAGTTGGTGTGATTGGCCACAATATTTTCCTTGGTAGCTTTTCTTAACATAGACAGGTACCTGAAGAAAAATGTTTACAACAAAAACCAGAGTTAGAGATGACTAAACCTTGCATTGTGAAACAATGAGGCAACTTTTTCTTTCTCTTTTTGTTTATCGCGAGACGTAGACTTACCACTCCCTAAGCTTATCAGGTTGTGGAGTTTTCTGAATTTATGGATGACAATATAAAATATAATCGTCACCCTTTAATGGAGGACATGCCCATATATAGCAGCTTGTAAATCCGCGTTTCTTGCAATACTCAAGGTATCCAATCTAAAAAGAAACAAATTATAATGAAAATTACTCAAATATTTTATAGAATAGAAATTACATGAAGAAAATAAGTCGAAAATTGAATGTCTCCAAGAAAGGGTTCCAAAAGGACATATAGACATTAGACGAGCAAGAAATTAGAAAAAGGTTACCAGGATTTCATGGTAAACAAATGTCCGAAGAGGCTCTCCAGTCACTGCTTTAACCTCAGGCCTAAAATACTTGACAGAGTCCAGATATGAAAGATAAACCCGACGTTGATTGGGAAATTGGCATTCACATCCAAATTCATGAACATACATGGCAAAGAGGCATACTTCTACACCTTCAATCTTCTGAAACAACAAAATTACCTGGAATGGAAATCCAAGGTTATCAAAATTCATGATGAATAATAATTATTCAATTACTATCGGAACTATTAAAGCAACCTTCCCATTACCTTTGATTTATATGGGAATTCTGTTGGGTAATTTTCTTCCTGAAAAATCTCCAAAAACCGTTGTTTAACTTCTAACTTCTTGTCAACAGATGACACAACTCTTACAATAAGCGCTTCAGCTCCAGGCACCTGGTAACATTAATTAAAAATGGTTATATATAGCCAGCATAAACAAAATGCCACCATAATGGAATTACTGGTCCACAGGAAACCAGCTAGGAGTGTCAATCTCCAATTAACAAAATGCCACCAAGATAAAAACACACACACACACACACACACACAAAGAGCAAGAATGTATTAACAAAATACCTCATCATAACTTTTCCCTTGAAGCGTGGCCCTCTCTAGTCTTTCTTGCTTTAGTCGCCTAAATAATCGTTGCTCTATGTGGTCACTGAGAGTTGTTCTCGGTAAATCCTTGGCTCCAAGAATAGCATTTTGGGGTAAGGGCTTGCGCTCACCTCTTTCTACTTCTTGGATATAGCAGTTAGGGCAAGTGTATTCAGCTTGTCCACCATCATTTCTTCGACCATTAAATAAGGCACATATTTCATGTTGCCAAGCGTCACATTTATCACATTGAACCCACTGCATACAACAATAGATGGTGCAACATCAACATCAACAATATCTTTATCCCAAACTAGTCGGGGTCGAAGACAACAATAGATGGTCATTATAACAAATAAACCGTCAATTAAATGAACAAAATAAGACATATGGTACATACCGATTCGTCCGTTTCCTCATCATTTTTCTTCTTTTCCATCCTTGACTTAGGAAAGGGGGGAGTCCCTTCAACAATAATGGTGTCTCTATGAGGAGGCCGATTATAGCATGAAGTACAAAAATAATGCCGGGTATCCCCAGTACCCATGGTATAATACATATTATTTTTTTTAATGACAGAATGAAATTTTGTGCAATAAATAGGTGGTGGTTCAAAAGTAAGCTTCTCCACAACACACAATTGACAGGAGTTCTCACTCATTGAATGCTTCATTGCTTGATTCTTCTTTGCTTTTGATTTGCTCTATCACAATAAAATAGATGCATCATGGTAAAATGAGGATATTAGAGACAATTAGACAAATATAAGGCATGAGATACAACAACTGAACCTAACATAGTATTGTTAAATAATGGGATGATAAGGCTTTTCAAAGTGTACGCCAAGGACACCAAAATAACTCGATAAATCCTTGAACATTTAGAAGAAAAATAGAATGGTTGAATTTATTGTTTTGGTTTGTTGCATAAAACATATATTCACCTCATAAATAAATATTATGAGAAACTAAGATGAAATCAAAATTGAGTGCAATATGTAAATTAATCCTTTAGAAGAAGCATAAGGAATTATATTTCATAAACTGTACAATCTGAGGAGAAAAGATTCAAATGCTGAAACAAATATATTTTGGTAATTAGACAAAATAAGCCTAAACACGGATTAGAATGTATAATTAAATAGTTTAGAAAAATTAGTGACTTCAAAGTATCTTAAAATTAATTAAATGATGATTAGGTTAATAAATTAAAATTAAGTAAAAGATGTATTAAAATGAACCTATAATATTTAATTTAAAAGTTACAAAGTTGATTAAGTAAACTAACATAGTCACTTGGTTAATTGTAACATCAAAGTGGGTAACTTTCTTGTGGTTTCAAATTTATGTTAGTTGTTATTTTTCTTGCTTTTAAGTGAGCCAATGGAAGTGTAGGTTGAAAAGTCAATTAGGTGAATTTGTAAGTTACATGATTTTTTCCTTTTCTTCCCAAAGTCGGTTGATGTTGTGTGCCTCTCATATCCCACGTCACTTTCTTTCTTTACAAGCATGTTAAGAAGTCAATTAAGTAATCAATAGAATTTAAGCATAAAGGTTACAAGTCTGCAGCCCCTTGGGATTGGTGTCTCACGCTCATCTTTTCTTTCTTTTCTTCTCATGAAGGCCGAAGCTTGCTAAGGAAAAAGGGCAAGGAAGTTCTTGAAGATTTAGGCAAAACTAGTAAAATTCTATCATACAAAACTTATACCTTTAGGTCTTGTAATCCTAAATCTCCATTCATTTCACCTTGAAAATTTTTATATCTTGAGTTAGCCTTCTCTAAAGCGGGCTGATACTGTTCATCCAATGTGTAGAAGTTGGGTTTTCTTCAAGTCCTTAAGTTGGAATATGCTGTTTATGTTCAAGTGAAGCTATTTAAGGTAATACACCTAAATTATAATGGCTGGAAATTTTGTTATAAGCAAGTGTTTTCTATGATGAGGGCTGATTATGGATGCATGATATCATAATTATTTAAGGGGTTTTGTGCATGGTTATTGGTTGTTTGTTGATTCTATGTTAAACTAAACATGGAAATGCTTAAAATGAGTAAAAGGATTTGATATACGTACAAAGGCCTAATCAGCCAAGTGAGGGAAAATAGTGCGAACAAGGTGTTTGTTAAAATGCATAAATGGAACTATAATTTAAATGGACCGATTGATTATTGGTTTAATGTATATTAAGTGAAGGTTGAAAGAAAATTCATATACTCCTTTATATAGGCCATTCGGCCATGAGTGGTAAAATAGGAGGGGTAAATCTCTAAGTCTTGAAAAATATGTTTAAAGGATGTTTGGAACATATATAGTTGGTGAACAAAGTAAGCTATAATGTGATTAAGTGGTGCCAACCATGTGTTTGTTAGATTGTCTAAAAGAAATATTGATTTCAAGTGGTTGTGTGATGGTTGCTCTAATTAAATTAAGTGAAAATTGTGAGGAAAGTCTATAGAATTATATATAGGCCAATTCGGCCAAGTGAGGTAAGATACACAAGACATATGATTGATCTTGTTCCTATGTGATAGAGTAGGACCTAAGATCATATATTTTCCAAGCCAAAAACAATAAGAATAAAATCATAAAATAGCATGTTTTGTTTATTAATTGCTTTTATTATTTAGTTTTTTTTTAATTTTTTGTTTATTTCTCATTTTTATATGATTTTTATAGGTTAAAGTGTGAAAGAGATTTGAAAATTTGAAAAACAAGGAAGGGAAGACCGTGCGAGAGACCAAACAAGGAGCCAGAGGGTCGCGCCACTATTGAATTGAAGTTTGAATTCAAATCTATTTAAATTTAATTCTTCCGTTATACGTTATAAGTTGTAATTTAATTCTTTCGTTACACGTTTCACCAGAGGGGCATTTTCTGGAATTGCGAGGAAACCCTAATTGATGGCTCAAAGTCTTGTTCTTCATTCTTCATCTTCATCTTCTTTTTCTTTCTCCTTTGTAATTAGTTTAAGTTTTCTTTTTGGAGATCAGTCATGTCAATGGTTGGCTAGATCTCTCTTTATTATAGTCAGGGTCACGAGCCCTATGTGAACCATTGTTACAACGAATTGATTTATGGTTTTTCATTTATATAATTATCTTTATCATTACTCTCCGCGAAATTTCTATTTTCTTTATTAGAATTGATCAATCTAATAGTAGATGATAGTCTGAGGGTTAGAACCCTAGCTAGGAATATTGGGGTTTTGATCTTGAAAGGGGGTAAGATAATGGTTCGTATGCATGCTAGGTGTAACATCCCGTATAATTAGTAAAATACCTAAGTACTATATGCTATGTGTACATGTGTAGAATTCGGATGTATGGTTTATGTGTAATGGTTTGTGAATTGTGTGATCTTTATTTCTTGGATAAGACTAAGGTAGTTAATTAAATTAAATCATAGGAAGTTACATATGTGGGCATGTGAACTTGATCTTATGAGTAATGTGAGTGTGTGCTAGAAGGCATTAGTGTTTGGATGTGGGCTTGAGTGTGTATAGACTTGTTGCTTTTGGACTTGGGTGTTTGGATCCTTTGTGTGTGTGTGGCCAATGGCCCAAGGATGGCTCTTGGATCAAGCCAATTCAGCCCAAAATGGTAACCATTCTTATTTCCCCTAAGCCTTGCCCATTTAGGGTGTCTTGTGCATCAAGAAACAACCACTTGGCTTATGTTTCCCCTCTCTTTTATGCGCACAAGTAGATGGATTACACTTAGAAAAAATCTGCCTAATTCCTTCATGTTTGACCGCCACCTCACCTTGACCTTTGCACACTTGAGTTCAATTTTTATTGCATGGAAGACACTTGGACCTTGAGCATGATTTTAGGCTGCATACTCCTCCATTTAGGCGCACATGGAGGGGCTTTGGGTGCAGATTTTTCTTATGACACAAACTGCCTAACTTGTTGACTTGGTGAACCACTTACACCCTCCATCATGACACTGTTTTGTGCAGATTTTTGGCAAGCCTTTTGCAGCCCATCATGAGCCAAAATCTGCCTTGTTTTCACATGCATCATAAGAGGATTTTTGGCTGCATTTGCATCATTTTGTGCAGCTCCAAAATCTGAATTTGAGTGTTTAGGCTGTCACAAAACTGCACCCATGATGCACCTTTCTTCCCCTCATCATTGCGCACCAAGGCTGCCCAAGTGCAGATTTTTGGGCTGCCACATGGTTAGTTTCCTTGTTGACTTAGCTAAGCTCTTACATGTGCACATGACACTTCCTTTCCACTCCATTTTTGCGCATACCTTGGTCAATGATGCAGAAAATTTTCTGACTTAAGGACAGTCCCAAATCTGATCAAATCACCCCTCACTCTTTGCATGTAAGTAGAGTAATTTAGAAGCCAACACCTTGCTTGTACAGCCCTTGTATGCAGCCCCACTCCCTCAAGCAATCAGAATTTTCCCATGATGGTTAATCATAGCAACTCCTCCTCCCTTTTCCCTATATATGTGCGCATGGAGAGGGGGCTGGCTTCATGTGCAAGTGCAGCCAACTCCCTCCTCCTCCTCACTCCCCAAGCTGAACCAACAAGTCTCTTGGAGAAGAAAAAAAACATTGATCACTTACCTTCCCTCACCTCTCAAAACCGTAGCCCTTGTCCCAAGCAAAGAGTAAGCTTTCCTCCTCACTTTCACCTCACTGTTCAGTCTTGATCCCTCACTTTTGGTGGCTGTCCAAGTGGTTCCTCCTCACCTTGTTGCGCATAGATCACCATAGGAAGTAAGGACTTGTTGTGTAGAGAAGCTTGAAGGTGGTGTGTAACTTTGAAGGGTGTGCTACAAGAGGTAGGCCTTGAACTTGAATTCTTTCTTAGTGTAGCCATGTATGAATGCTCAAATGACTCCTTGTATATGTGTTGCCTTAGATCCTTGCTTGAGCATGATTAAAGTATAAGTATGGAGCCATTTATGATGATTTGTATGCATGAGTTGTAGAGTAAAAGTCTCATGATCATGCTTAAAATGATATGCCACTGTTTTGTATAATTAGGCCACTGTTTTAAAGAAGAAATGTGCCACTGTTTCGGTTTGATGTGCCACTGTTTTGGAGATGTAATGCCACTGTTTCGGTCCCTCAAAATCACAATTTTAAGCCACTGTTTCTGCACATTTTATGCCACTGTCTCTGCACTTAAAAGCCACTGTTTCTGCACATTTTAAGCCACTGTTTCTGCACATTTTATGCCACTGTTTCTGCACTTAAAAGCCACTGTTTCTGCACATTACATGCCACTGTTTCTGCACATATATGTCACTGTTTTAGTGCTCCCTAAGTCACTGTTTCCATGCTTAAAATGCCACTGTTTTCATGCTTAAAATGCCACTGTTTTAGTCATGAAATGTCACTGTTTCCATGCTTAAAATGCCACTGTTTTTATGCATAAAAGGCCACTGTTTTAAGTCATCATATGCCACTGTATTATGCATAATGTGCCACTATTTTATGTACACAAATGCCACTGTTTTATGTACACAAATGCCACTGTTTTATGTACACAAATGCCACTGTTTTATGTACACAAATGCCACTGTTTTATGCATAAAATGCCACTGTTTTAGTCCATAATATGCCACTGATTCAATGTCCAAAAACCATGATTTATGCTACTGTTTTAATGCTAAAAATGTACCATTTATGCCACTGTTTTGATGCATAAACATCACTACTCATGCCACTGTTTTGGAAGTTCAAAGTGCCACTGTTTCTGTTTTAAAAATGCCACTGTTTCTGTTTTAAAAACGCCACTGTTTCTGTTTTGAAAACGTTTAAAACGTCACTGTTTTGCTGCTGTATGTTCACTGTTTTGGCTGCTGTAAACACTGCTGTATGCTCACTGTTCTGCTGTAAATAGCCACTGTAAATGATTAGTTTTAATTGATTTAGGTGCGCTTAAGAAGTGAGAATATTTCGCTGCCGTTGGTAATTTTTAAGGAAAGCTAAGGTAAGTGTCAGGCGATGATGCCTAATGTAACTATTGACTACTGGTATAGAATTGTAACATGATGCTCCATATGCCGTAAAAATATTATGTTCCATTATAATGAAAGGAAACTGCCAAAATGTGCCGTGATGGCTATATGACTATGAGGTAAGACGTTATGTGGCAGCATAACGCATATGAAAGGTATATAAGCATGCATCTTACATTATACCGCATTTTTACGCTTTGTGTGTGAAAGCATAGCATGACATACATATATCATGATCATATAGGCCTTGTTCTAGAATAGTTATGTACAGGACCATGTGTTTGAGCAAGCATCATATAGGCATCCCCAAGGTACCGGGGTATGGGACACTTGGCATCAGTCCGCATAGGCCCACAGATGGAATCCACATGGAGCTCAGGTGCCAAGGGTATATTTGATTCCACTGTGAAGTGCGCGCACGACGGTGCTAAAAGCGCAAAGGAAAGGCATTATATACGCAATATATAATTATGACAAAATGAAAAGGAACAAGTATATGTTGAAGTGACTGTTTATGATTTTGTGCCTAGTTAATATTGTTATATTACTGGTTTTATTGCCACACTACTGGGATTATTCTCACCCCTTCGGGGCTGCTATTTTCCTAAATGGCAGGAGGACATAAGAGCACATGAAGACGTGATATTTTGCTGATGATTGCTGATGCGTGGATTATCAGTGTTGCTGTTTGTTTAAATGGATTACTGTAATGATTAATGTCTTGGAACTTTTGGATGACTGTAGTCTTTATCATGATTATGTTAGTTTGAACTTTTGTGAACAATGACTATTTTGGAAAACCCTTATGAAAAGAATTTAAGTGTTGAAAATTTTTATACGGATTTGTATACTGCTTTGTTAGCTCATGTGACGTTAACGACTCTAATTCCGCTTAGCAAACGACTCTCTTGGATGCATACATGGGGCGTTACACTAGGAATAGATGTGTATTGAATTGCGGATGCCTAAATTATTGAGTTCATTGCTTAATACCATTAGGAACATTGCAAGGAATTGAAGGTTGACTATTAATATTTTTTAGATACTAATTTATCCGAGTAATTTTATAAATGAATATTGTAAATCAATCCAGAGTAAGAAGTGAGATTCATTTGGTGAGTGTATCCTGGCTACAATGTTTTTCTCATATTTCTTTTACAAATCAATTTTCATTGTCGTTACTTTTAATTTTCCCACAAATCGACATTATTTGTCACAACTCTTTTGAACACTTCCATTCTTTAAGAGAAAGTTTATTTGATATTTGATCCTAATCCCTATGGAGACGATACTTTACTTACTTCTATATTACTTGTGCGATCGGCACACTTGTCGGTGAGCATCAAAAAATTTCAACGAAAAATATTTCCAACAAAATTTGTGACTAAAAAAACATTTCTATAAAAAAGTTTGACGATAAATTTTTTTACGGAATTTAATTTTCGTCAAAATATTTCACAAAAAAAACATATTCATCGAAATTTGTAACGAAAATTAGTTTCATCAAAATTTTCAACGAAACATATCTATCAAAAATTTGTGACGGAAGAAAATTTAATCAAAATTCTTACAAAATTCAAATTTCGTCGAAAGTTTTCGACGAAAACATTTTTGTTTATTAGAATTCCACCATAGATGAGACAAGAGAGAAGATAGAGAAAGGCGAGGGATGGAGAGAGAGAGAGATAAGAGAGATGAACATTTGCAAATGATATATTGAGAAGTGAATGAATTGATTGATTTAACAATACACTCAACTCTATATATATATATAGTTGAGGTCAATACATTGATGACTCAGTATGTAACTAACTAACAAACTAATCAATGTGTAACTAACTAACAGACTAATCAGTATCATCAGTATCACTTAATACAACTATGCTAATATTCCCCCTCAAGGTTAGCAGGGTTGACGATGCAGAGCTGAGTTCAACACTCTGAGCTTGTTCCTGAAATTATAAAAGCAAACTAACGGTAATGGCTTGGTGAAAGAATCGGATATCTGATCTGTAGTAGGGATATGATGAACAAGTATGTCCTTGGCCACAACCTTTTCACGAAGGAAGTGTAGATCAAGTTCTAGATGCTTTGTTTTTGCATGTAAGATGGGGTTATGTGCTATAGCAACAGCACTCATGTTATCACAAAGAACCTGTGGGATAGAGAGAGGAATATGGAGTTCATGAAAAAAGGGATTTAATCCACAAAATTTTTGCACAAACAAGAGTCATGCTTCTGTATTCTGCCTCTGCAGAGGATCTAGAGACAATAGATTGCTTCTTTGACAACCAAGAAGTCAGATTAGGCCCAAGGAAGATGCAACCACCTGAAGTGGATCTCCTATCATCAGTATCACCTCCCCAATCCGCATCACAAAATGCTGTAAGTCCAAAGGAACCAGAGGCTGAATTGACTGTTGAGAATGAAGACCATACGTGAGAGTTCCCTGTAGATATCTCAGAGTACGTTTAACAACTTTCCAATGCTCCAAACACGGTTGGCTCATAAATTGAAAAACTTTATTCACAGCAAAGGATATTTCTGGCCTGGTTATTGTAGCATACTGTAAGGCCCCCACAACGGATCTGTATAGGTGAGGATCTTCAAAGAGGTTACTGCCTATTTTGGACAACTTGCAGCTAGAGGGCATGGGGGTTGAGATGGGCATAGCTTCACACATATTAACTCGAGAAAGCAGATCCCTGATGTATTTAGATTGATTGAGAGAAAGAGAGTCAGAAGAATACCTTTTAACTTTAATGCCAAGGAAGTAGTCTAATTCTCCTAGATCCTTTAGAGCAAAAGTGGAGTTGAGCTGAGCAATGAGATGTTGAATGAAGGCAAAATTGTTCCCTGTGATAATTATATCATCCATATAGACACCAGTGACTTGTCTTCGGATTCAAAGCCAAGAGGTTTAATCATATATACTTCTTCTTCAAGATCACCATTTTGAAACGCATTGTTAACATCCAATTATCTTAGGGGCCAACCATATGTGAGAGCAATAGAAAGAACAGCTCTGACTGTAACTGGCTTGATAACAGGGGAGAAAGTCTCATTGTAGTCAAAACCTGGTCTTTGATGGAACCCCTTTGCCACAAGTCTAGCCTTGTATTTGTTCACACTGCCATCAGTATTTTCTTTAACATTGAATACCCATTTACAACCAATAGCTTTTATAACACCTCACAATTCTAAATTAAGTAATTAAAGTGTTAAGTGAGTAATTAAGCAAAGGATTAGTGAAAATCCCAAAGATTAGGCCAAAATACAAAGAAAAGGCAAAACGGTAATTAGCCAACACGCAACCCTAGGAAGATAAAAATTGAGTAGAAGGTCTCAGATGATAAAAATAAGCCTGAAAATGGATTCAGAACGAAAAATTGAGTGGATAGGCAAGTTTCAGAAAAATCAGTGAATAGTGTTTTTCGCGGGTAAAAATACCGCAGTCAGATTGCACCGTAAAACGTGCCAGTGGAATTTTGAGCTCTAGGTTTCAAATATTGATTTTAAATGGTCCATAGAAATAGGAAATATGATTTCTGATAATATTTGAGGGATTTAAGTCAATTTGTGGAAGTTTGTCAACGAAGCGCGCTGTAGCTTAAAGCAGTGTTTTTCCGAACAACCGGAAAGCTCCAAATTTATCTTAGGGAGTAAAATTAAAGGATTTTGTTAAGATGGAAAATTATAATTTCTCATTAGGTTTTTAAATTGTGAATTTTAGTGATGATCGGAGGGAAATTCGGGTGAGTTTTAAATCACGTGGGATCCGGTACCCACTTAAAGTCAAATAAACTCTTATGAATCACTATTCGTTCTCTTCCCATTTATGTTTTTTTCTCCCCACAACCGTGCAACAGCCCCATTTTCCTTCAAATTTGAGCAAGTTTTTCTTCTCCCCTAAACCAACCAATTCTCAACCAAATTCAACAAAGTTTGTGTTGAATCTTGATGGAAAAAACCTCCTAAACCCATTGGTAGCCTTGTTTAGTCTTGAAATTGAGTGTGTGAGGAGATCTCACACTGTTTTGGTGCGGTTTTCAAGGGATAAAGAGGGGTCATGATGCTTTCAAATGCTCCAATGGTGGAGTATACTTAGGTGGAGCCTTATACCGTTCAATTGGTGAGTTATTTCAACATTTCATTGGTTAAATTTTGAGTTGTGATAATTGACCCTAAAGAGGGATTTTGTGATATGTGGTGTTAGAGAGCTCAAATGGAAAATGTCTATTAGATGATAATCTCTTAGAATGATGTATTAATGCTAGAAATGCAATGAAAATTTTAAGCGAAAAAAATGAATTTTAACTTAGAAAAAAATTGGTGCATGAAGTGGATTTTTGAGTTTTGGTGTTAATGTGTGGTATAGTGAATTGTAGTGTGATTATATGATGATATTAAGTGATTATGTGAGTTGTGGACCATAGGAATTGAGTGGAAATCCTTGGTTGGGCTAACCAAGATTCGGCCATTGAGGTATAATTGAGCAAATTGATGTTTTAGAACACTTTGGTGTTGCGTTGTGTGATGGAAAAGTTACTAGATGGGTTGTGTGGTGATTGACATGTGGAAGAATCAATGTAAAAATAATAAGCGTTGAAAGTGGTAAAATGTGCCTAAAGTGTAATATTTCGCAAAATGTTGCTTAAAAGTCGTAAAACCGAAAAATGGTGATTGTACTAGAAATAAAATAAGAAAGAAAATTTAGAAAAATAAAACCCAAAATAACACTATGTTGGCCGAACCCTTAAGGGAGTGGAGAGAAAATCCGACGTTTTCGCGTTTTGACGTATTTTGACTGAAACTGACGGCTGTGCATGGTTGTACAGGTTTCCGTACGTGGATATAAACTTGGAACAGTGAAACAGTGGATTGCCCTTGGTCCTGGATCAAGTGGATTGAGGTAAGTGATGTGGTTTACACATGATATGTTGAAATTCATTAGTGGATTCAAAGTTTTAAGTGTGTGGAATGGTCCTCTGTGTAGGCGTTCCCTGTGAATCAAGCTGTAAGTGGAGTTCTGCGGAGCTCAGTGGAAGGAAAAAGAAAGGTAACCTCTTGGTACTGGGGCTTGTTCCCCTTTTGTGTTCCACCTTGCTAGTTGATGGCAATGGTAGGAAGTGTGTATGAGTAGTATAGAACAGCATGAGCATGCATGTGCATTATCACAGTGGATACTTATGTACCAGATCTCTGGCCAGTAGATATTTGTAGCCTTCGGGCAAGTGTTTCCGGACTGCCACTGGATAGGTCTCCGAGAGGGAGTTCCAGTTGACCCAGGGTCGTGGTGTGTTATCTGGATAGGAGCACACTAGGTAATCTCGGGTGTATATGGTTGGAAGGGGTACCTTGGTGGGTTGTTCTATGAACACGCCAGGGGTAGTACCCATAGGCGTATAGCCGAGGACATGGCGTGGTATTGGTAGCTACCATCCCGCATGTCGTAGTTGTTCTGATATATTCCCCCTTTCTCTAAATCCCTTGCTTTATCCCGTTTTATAACAGTGGTGTTGTTTTTATTCTATTGATATACATCGAAGTGAACCATTGGGCGGAGTTTTCTCCAGAACCTCTTGGTTACTGAGATATATCCGTATATCTCACCCCGTCTCGGGGCATTTTTCAGGATGTACCAGTGGATATGGAGCAGCGGGCAAGAAGCCCGCATGATGACGAGTGGAGCAGTGGTGTATAGTTTAGCTATCATGTCATTTTAGTTTATGGATTTATTTGGCAAGTGAAGTGTAATACGTAAATATTTGTGGTTTAAAGTTAAAGTTGTAAATGTAAATGTAATCTAGTGTTGTAAATGTAGCATGGATGTATGTAATATGATGGAAGGGCTTTAGGCCTATTATAGGTTTATGATTACCCGTATTATGTTTTATGCATGAAATTGAAAGTTAGTGATTGAAACTATAAAGGATTTGAAAGTAAACGGTTTATGTTTTAAGTGTATATTGGATTGGGTTGTAAGTGCCCCAAGGCGTTGTTGGTCCTTGTGTGTGCCACCCATTGGATTTTGCTGGATTTCAGGTGTACTAGTGATGTTAAACAGCTTATGCAAATTTGGGGATTTTTGGAAATACAAAGGAAACTCTGGCGAATTTTCTGTAGAATTGGCAGTTTTTGGGTGAACTTTGGAAGAGCGTATCTCTCTCCATAGTGGTCCGATTGGGACGTGCCATATGCCATTTTGAAGCTTACGATGTCCCCTACATTGTGTCAAAAGCCTAGGATCATTGGTGGTGTGGCAGCCCATGGGGGCTGTTGTCACGTACTGCCCTGTTCTGTCCTGTTTAGTGGGCAGAATTGTGGTAGTTTTGAAAAATTAATTCCCGCCTCGTTACTTGGTCAAATTAAGCATAAAATATATCAAATTGAAGTTTGAGGTGTCTAGTTTATGGTGTAAAAGTTTGAGAGTCGTTGGCCGGGCGGTTAGGTGCAGTTTATTCCGGGAAGTTTGGAGGTTTCAGGCTGTTTTGGGGTTGGTAGGCAATGTTGTTTGTCCAACTTCAAACGACGATAACCGGAGCTCACGAGCTCGGAATCGAGTGTGTGATAGCTTGTTAGAAAGGTAAGTGAATAAGGAAAAAAGATAACCTTGAGTTTAAGTTTGGATTTTTATTTTGGGTTCGTAGAAAAACAAATTGGCAAATCCGGTTAAGTGGTAGAAACGTAAAAAGTGAGGAATTGGCTAAGTGGGTTTATGGGAACCCCTTAGTATCTTGTATGTGATAAAATAAAGTGTATAAATAGTAAAGAAATTCTTTCGCTAGTGTTTCAGTTGCGGTCACAACTTTTTATTATTACGCTTTTTATACTTTTACTGTTCGCGTAATAATCGGAAAAAGTTTATTCTCATTTTTATAAATGAACTGTTGTGATTGTAACTGCGCTTAATATCATAATTAATGTTAACAATACCGGTGTACAACGGGCTGTTATAGCTTTCCTACCATGAGGTAAAGGAACCAGAGACCAAGTGTTATTATGTTGTAATGCAGAATATTCCATTTTCATTGCTTGGTGCCAGCATTAGCTAGCTAGGGCCAGTTTAACAGATGTGGGTTCATGGTAAGTAAGCAAGGCAATATTTCTGGCCAAAGTTTTTGACCTAATGTTGATGGAGTGGCTAGATGAAGAAGGCTGAGTGAATCAGAAGGTATATACTCAGAATGTGACGTATCAGGGGTAGAAGAGAAGCTGGACTCAGCAACACTACTATGAGATTGACTTTGAGGAGAAAAAATTGGACTGACAGGAATAGGACATTCAGTATGGGCAGACTTATGTGTACGCAGAATAGGTGAAGTAGAAGGACGTGAAGTTGATTGAAATTCCAATTTGTGTTTGTTGTAGGGTCGAAGGAAAGGAAAACATGCACAACCAAAATTGTTAAGAAACTTGTAATCAGGTTGTTGATTTAATAATCTGGTGTATGGTATCTCAAAATTAATGGCAGATGAGGGGAGTCTATTTATGAGATAACTGGCTGAAGTAAAGGCATAATCCTAATATTTCATTGGAAGAGAGGAGTGGGCTAGAAGAGCTAACACAGTTTCCACAATGTGACGACGTTTTCTCTCAACTACACCATTTTGATGAGAGGTGTGAGGACAAGTAACTCTATGGGCTATTCCACTCATTTGAAGATACTGAGTAAAAGCTCTAAACTCACCACCCCAATCAATTTGTAAGGCTTTTAGAGGTAGTTGGAATTGGTTAGTTATCATGGCATGGAACTGTTTGAAGACTGTTATTGCATATGGTTTTTGCTTTAATGGATAGAGCCATGTGTATCTGGTATAGGCATCTACAAATGAGATGTAATAGCTATTACCAAGGGTTGATTTTAGGGGTGAAGATCCCCATAGGTCACTGTGTACAAGAGCAAATGGTTCCTTATAATCAGTATTGGAAGGTATGGAATGCAATCTATGAGCTTTGGCACAACAGCAAGGGGCACGAAATTCTGCCATTTTATTATTGAGATGTATATTACAAGACTTAAGGACACTCTTGAGAGAATCTAAGTGTGGGTGCCCAAGACGGTAGTGCCACAAGGTGCATAGAGAGTTTCTTACAAAGTTAGAAGATGTATTGCTACTATCAACTACATCAATTACAGATTTGGAGTATTGAATACTGGAATTAACAGGCCTAATAGAAAAATTGACAGACTTGGAGCAAGGTTTATTTGTAACTGAAGCAGTGTCCTTAGCAAACTTGAGATCTGGAAAATGGTACAAACCATCTTCACCAACAGTACCTTGAAGTAGAATTTTATGAGTATCCTGACATTTCAAAAGATGGATATTAGAATGGAATTCAAAGAAAACTGAGTTGTCTTTGGCAAATTTACTAACACTGATGAGATTTTTAGTGATTGAGGGAACTAAAAGTAAGTGTTTAAGATGTAGACAGGTACTATTATCAAAAGGAGATACAAAGGAAGAAGATCTAATTGCTGTTATAGGCAAACCTTGGCCATTTCCAATCAAAAAGTGGTCAGTACCACTAAGCTGATGTCCTTGTGTATTATTCTGAGGAACTCCGATCACATGGTTCGAAGCACCTGAATCAGGTAGCCACTCAAGAAGTGGTGCTGAGTTAGAAGAGGATGGTGCTGCCAAATAAGCTTGTGCTTGTGTTTGAGCTTGTGCTTCTGGCCTATTGTACTGGAAAGGCCTGACATTCTGAGATTGTTGATGAACAAATAATTGTGGATAAGAGGTGTTTTGTGGTGGAGGCAGGTTTGGAATGAAGTTCTCTCCAAACCTATGCCAGCAATCACGTACATTGTGACCAAACCTGTAACACAGTTGACAATGAATGTTAGTTCTATTTCCACGTCCAAATCTTCCTCCACCCTCTATTTTCACCATTAGAAGTGTGATAACGTTTGGCAACTTGATGATCTGTTCGATTCTGCTTTCTGTTCTCAGAAACGTACTCTTCTTCTTCTTCTGTTTCAACATTCTGAGAAACCTTATTACGTTGTGTGAGATTCACTTATGCTCCCTCAGCTAGCAGTTGTTCATTCTATTTGAGTAGGAGCTATTCATGAGCCATGAGTTCTACTCCAAGATCTGCTACTGAATAAGTTCTGTCTCGACCGTGTATCATCATTACAAAGGAATTGTATTCAAAAGACAATCCTTCAAGTATAGTTTCATTATTTTCCTCCACAAATACTAGACTTCCAATCGATTTGAGAGTGTCAAAAATTATTTTGATTCGAGCGAGGTACTCTTTGGCTGTTTTCGTTCCTTTCTTCATCGTTTTCAACTTAGATCTGAGTTGTCTGGCTCGCGATTTCATAACGCCATGAAATAATTTGTGTATGTTCTCCCAAGCTTCGAATGAATGCTTGACTGGAAGGATGTCATTGACTACTTGTTCGGAGATTGTTGATAACAACCAGGTCAGAAGCATTTGATCTTGAGTTAACCACTCTGTATATTCTGAAGATGAGATGTTGTCTTCACGATCATGTTCTGAATTGAACTTCAAAGGGATCTTAGGTTTGACCAAGAAACGTTGCAACTGGTCTGATGTTATAATCGGTTCGATGATCTGGTTCCAGAAGAGATAGTTGTCTTCTGTGAGCTTTGCTGAGATCGTGAAACTGAAGAGTGTGGATGGATCCTTAGTCTCCATTGTAGATCTGGAAGTTGATTTCTCTAGTTGAGTCTCCATTGAAGAGCTTTGTTGATTTCGTTAAATGGATCAGGCCCTAGGTGAGGGCTCTGATACCATATCAGAATTCCACCATAGATGAGACGAGAGAGAAGATAGAGAAAGGTGAGGGATGGAGAGAGATCATAGAGATGAACATTAGCAATTGATATATTGAGAAGTGAATGAATTGATTGATTTAACAATACACTTATATATATATATATATATATATATAGAGAGTTGAGGTTAATACATTGATGACTCAGTATGTAACTAACTAACAAACTAATCAGTGTGTAACTAACTAACAGACTAATCAGTATCATCTGTATCACTTAATACAATTGTGCTAATATCGTTGAACTTTTTGACAAAAAAAATTCCCGTCAAAATTTTTAACAAAACACATTTCCATCGAAAATTTTCGACGAAAAATATTTCCATCAAGTTTTTTGATAAAAGAATATTTCCATCAAAATTTACAGCGGAATACATTTCTGTCAAAAAATTTCGACAGAAAATATTTTCGTAAAAATCTTTGAAGAAAAATATTTCAATTATTTTGACGAAAAAAATATTCTGTCAAAATTTTATACATAATTTAAATTTCGTTGAAAGTTTCGAATGAAACATTTCCCTCAAAAAGTTTTATAAAATAATTTATGTCGAAATTTTTGTTAGAACACATTTACATCGAAACTTTGAAAAAAAAATTTGACGGAATTATTTTTTTTCATTTAAAGCATTTGATAGAGAAAATCATTTTCCTCAAAACTTCTGACGGAAACTAAATTTTGTCGAATATTTTCATCGGAGAAAAAAATGCGTCGCTTTTTGATGAAAAGTATTCCGACAAAAAAATAATTTAGTGACGAAATTTTCGTCGTTTGCAACGTAGAAATTTCATCAAAAATATTATCTTTTTTAGTATTGTAAAATGTACATAAATAATTTTGTTAAAAATTTTAAATTTATTTTAATTTGTAAAATATAATAATTATATTAATTTTAAAAAAAGGTAAAATGGTAAAAATATCTAATTAAGCTTCCTTTTTTCTCCCTATCTTTTTTTTAACTCTCAAACCAGGGAATGGAATACTCTTCAATTTCCTTCCCTTCCTTCTCCTCCCTCTGTAACAGCCAGTTACGTACCGGTATTGTTAACATTGATTATGATATTAAGCGCAGTTACAATCACAGTAATTGGGTTAATTAAATTACGGGCAAATTTTTTCTTTTATCATATTTCTTTTCATGACTATAACCTTTTCCGTAATTAATTAAAACAACACTATAATTGTAAATGCAAATCGCGGAAGCATTCAGCTTAACAACAACACTAATCTTTCTTTTTATTCAACTCATTTAAACCCATCAACTTATTTTCATTTCTTACCAAGTTCTAGCCCTTTACATAAGCTACGCGTGGTTCAAACCACGTACCATTTGGAGTTCTACCCAACAAGTTAAGCCCCTTTCTTTTAGTCTAGAAAAACTTAAATTTTCAAAAATTGCACTGTGGTAATCGATTACCAGTGGGTGGTAATCGATTACCACCTGTCAAAAATGAGACAGTAGCTAAATTTTCACCTCCTCTGTTCTGGTAATCGATTACCAACCTTGGGTAATCGATTACCTCACATGGTAATCGATTACCAAGCCTCAGTAATCGATTACCAGTGAAGACAGTAGCCAAATTTCGTCCCCTGTTGCATGTTAATCGATTACCATGCTTGGGTAATCGATTACTAAGCAGCAAAAGTGACAGATTACAGAATTTTCAGCCCAAAAGGGGTTGTGTAATCCATCCCTAACACCTTAGTACTCCACACAACACTTAAACACACTCTTATGTAGGCTCTAGGCCCCTCAAACATGCATTTTCATACAATCATACATCATTTACAAGTCTTTAATATAATGGCCATTTTTCATCACATATGGACCATTTTACAACATCATTCATTAAGGCCTTAAATACAAGAAATGTGGCAATGGACAAGTCCCATGCTCACTCAAATTATACAATAGAAACTAAAGTCATACATATACATCAAATTGAAAGAATTTAACATGTAGTCATGAACATACAAAGGCATGGCATTTTCAACATGCACAAGTTCATGATCTAAGTCTAAAGCATAAAACATATGCAATGTGTGTCCCAATCCAATGCTCATCACATGGTGCCTCCAATATGCACCTCATGCTCCACTCTTCCAGGCTCAACCTAACCTGAAATGATGCCCCAAACACGGGGTGAGATATATAAATATATCTCAGTAAACCAAGGGCCCTGGAGGTTTCTCCACCCCATGGCTCACTCAATGTGCAAATATAACATCATATAATATGCAAGCAATACAATATCACCAACCAACTGGAGACAACCCGAGAACATCCACGCATGGATTCATGTTCAAGGACTCCATCATATAACTCCCGAGACAATCCTAGAGCCTCTCCCATGGTTGAGAAAACTCCATGGCCAACCCAACCGGAACTCCTCAAGAGACCTATCCGGCGGATGTCCCACGTTTGGCTCATCCTGGTGTCGCTCCCAGAGTCGACCCCATGGCATACCCAACTGGCACTCCGTCACGAAATGATCCAGCGGATGTCCAAACCCAACACACGTCAACTGGCCAGTGACCAAACAATTTTTTATACAATCCAAGCAATATGCATACAAGCACATAATCACACAATGCCATAAACACATAATCCAACCACAACCATCCACTAGGTGTGGTGGAGCACACAAGGGCTAAACCCCAGTTCCAAAGGTTACCTCAACACCGAGCCCATGCTCCATACGTAAGCTCCAAGCTTACCCGCTTCCAAAGAGTCCAAAAGAGGCAACCTAGATAATCCACAACATGATTATCAAACCATTTCCAAATCAATCATTTAATCTCAAGTAATCATTCATTTTACTTCAATCTCTTTTATAGATCAAATTACCAAATACATCATGAATCACACATTCTTTCTCCTCATTCCACTATATCACACTATACCATCATCCAATTAAACATCATTTTATATCATACAATCTCAACTACACAACTTTTACATCATTTTTCCTCCAAACCCCTCTATGGTTCGAATTCCTCAAAGGTTGATTCTACAAGGTTTTCACTTCCATTTTAACACACACTAATCATATAATCACATTATCAACCTATACCAATGGTCCATCATTCAATTACACCACATAACAATTTTCATGAAATTTCCACAAATTTTTCCTAAGTTAAAACCCAACTTTTTCACCAAAATTTATCATAGCATTTCTAGCTTTCAAGCATCATTCTAAGGCATTTTCATCTAATAGCATTTTTCCATTTGGGCTCTCTATCATCACACATCTAAGATTAAAGATTTAAAGCATAATTTCTAGATCTACAAAATCAACCACAAAAGTACCACAAATATACTCACCATCTAATGTATGAACACCACCAAGGCTTCACCAATCCAAAGGAGATCCAAAAACTCCCAAAAACTCCAAGAACATCAATGGGTCGGATCTGTCCATGTCCAAAAACGCACAAAGGAGGTGGTTTCATGGCTTAAGAGTACCACCAATGGCTTTAGAAGGTTGTTTACAATAGATTTCAACACCAAAACCAAGTGATTTGGTGAAGAAATGAGCAAATGGTGAGGGAAGAGAGAAATGCTCATGTTCTTGCAAAAATGGAGGGGCTCACGGGTGGGGGTAGAAGAAAAAGGGAAAGAAGGCGTGGGGGCCAAGTGGGTTTTGGCCCTGCGGGTCCCACTCGCGATTTAACTTTGATCCCGATAAAAATTCTGATCACAAATTCCTAATCTACATATTTTTCCAGTTCATGTCATATTTTTCTTTCCTCAAAATACTCATAAAAATTTCACACTTATCGGTACACTCGTACCGCGGTATCTTTCACTTAAAAATTCACTATTCATCACTTTTTCACAATTTTGCCTACTCACTCAATTTTCTGCCCTGATTCCATTTCCAGCATTATTTTTGTCGTATTAAATCTCTAACTCCATTTTTCATGCCTCGGTTTACGTTTTTGGAAAATTACCATTTTGCCCTTTTTGCCCATTTTGGCCATAATTCTTGGATTTTCACTAATCCCTCAATTCTAACTCATATTTTATCAAATAAATTCACATTTAATTTTACGAGGTGTTATATTCACCCCACCTTTTTGGAATTTTGTCCGCAAAATCAACTATGCACATATGCTAACTCAGGATACAGCCGGAGAATCTCAGTCTCCCGTCCCCAAGAAGCTTCATCAAGTGTGCGGACACCAAAATAATTATTTCCATTTCTATCTTTTGGCTTTTTAGCCACATTTCGCAATGGCCTTGCATTTCAAAGGCCCAATGGGGGACTTCAAGTTCTTCCCAATCTCAATCTCAACCGGTGACACCACATGTGAACAACCGGAGCGGACCACACAGTTGTGCACTTTCTCTGCTTTACCAAGCCAATTGCATTTCATAAGTCGGACTACCTAGCACATATAGCCCATAATTTCTCTTGGCAGGTTTTCCTACCTAGTTAACATATCCACAACTATGCCTATAGGACCATACCACCTTAAGTTCAATCTGTGCGACACAGGCACAATTACTATTTGACACAATACAGCCACAATTATCCTTCTTTGAATTTTATTTCTATGGAGTATTAACTCTCGTCATCAATTTTTCCACATTTCTTATTCCACATCAAATACTATTATGGAATCTCACAGCCCCTCAGTGCAATTCACCGAGTAATCATCTAGTTCACACTCACTATACTTTTATTTTCTAAGGGAATAATCCCCATTTTGGCACTTAGCCACCACTCGTATATACACAGTTTTCTTTTCTCATGTTCTTAACCTACAACATGCAATTTCACCTCTGCACTTTATCTTTAACAAGCACCATCTCAGTGCTCAACTGCCAATCTAACCTTACAATTTCACCACTTTCACCAAAACACAATGATGAATCTCTTTCTCAAGACCTTTAACTGGTACCCAATGGACCACACATTACAATTTATACGTTACATCAGCCAATTCAAGCCTTCAACCATGAATTCACTCATTAACTTTCATACACTAGATCATACTTACCATTTCAGCTAATCATCTCAAAACTTGACACATAGTTCATCACTGATTTCTCCCATTAAAGGCGACATGCCTAAGATTTCCATTAACAATTTTCTTTAATTACCGTTCCATACTCATGTTATCAATTCCACATGTATTTCATTCTATACACCTCACCTTCATCATCATTTCATTCAACTAGTATGTATCATTCCAAGGTCACATATCATCTCTCTCTCATACCTGTCCCATCACATAGAGATTTTCAAAGCCTATTATCATGCCACAAGGACTAAATCCATCACTTTCATTAGTTTCATAATTTCATATTTGCTGTTTACACAAGTCTCTCGGACTATCAAAAGTACCACTAGCACACTCAACCATATATCTTGGTACCTAGCCACGAACAACATCAACATTGTGTATTTTCAACACATCTCTCACTATAATTTGCATCTATACCACTCCATCAGTGACTCTACCACCAAGGTAAATATATCAACCTTTTATTTCGCCAAATACCATTCTATTTAACAACTAGTACCACACTTTCTTACTTGACTACATCACCATCTTATCACTTATTAAAAACCATTGACCACCAACCTAGCTTGACATCTCGCCACCAGAAGCCTTCCCAGAAGACTTTGACTCAATCCATCAGCACTAATCAATTTTTTCCATTCCCTTCACATAGGGTGACAATCCAATAATTCATTTCACACTTTCCGTAAAACCATAATTCCATACTACCACACTTGGTACACACTCATGCACATCTCCGAGTGCTCACATTCATAATTCAAACTACCATCTCATGGCACTTCACATTTTTCATCATATTTGGCATATTACTGTTCACTTAAGTTATCCAAAATTCACCTCTTGCGTTCCTCACAAGATACAATCCTCTAATGCAATGGGTAAGAACATCCTTAGGTTTAACCCCTCGAGCTCTTGCTGTCCTAAGGGCCCCCAGGTGCAATGCCCCACCAATCAGAGAATCTGTCCTTATAATTCACGCAAGAAGAGGTAACATGCCGACTGTAAGAACCCGCACCGCTAATTAAGGTAATTAGTAAGTTAATTATGATAATTAGGAAATAATTCCATAATTGACCCTAATAATTATTAATGGGCTTAGATAATTATATTGAGTGAGTAAAAATACTGAAAGTCGCCTTTCGGAAGAAAAGCGCAGATACCGGTTCTGCTACTCGGTATAAATGCGTACCGGAAAAGTTCCCGGAAAATTATAACGAATGCATGATAATTACTAGAATATTATGTAGGACTTGTAAAACAAGTTTCAAGTCAAAATGACGTAATCTGATGCCAGAACTGATACTGGCTATGGAAAAGCGCGTACCGGAAAGGTGTTCCGAAAAATAAAATAAAAATATGAAAAATCTTAGAAAAATGCGTAGGTCTAGATTCCAAAGTTTGGGATCAATATCTTTTTCTTTGCTATTAAGGCTAATACTGCGCGGTTAGTGGCTTGGGCCTATAAATAGACCCATTAGTGGGCACAAAACCCTAGGCATGCACATAGAACGTGACTTGTGGCTGCAGCTGCCACCCTTCTTCTTCTTCTTCTTCTTCTTCTTCTTCTTCTTCTTCTTCTTCTTCTTCTTCCTTCTTCATTCTTTAGCCAAGTGATCACCTTTCATGCTTGTTTAAACATTTGTGAAGGTGAGAGTTAACCTTGGGGCTGCATTGGCCATCATTCTGAGTTGAGAAAGCTGTGTGTGTGTAGTTAGTGAGCATGAGTTTGGAGCTTTAGTAATGGCTACTTTGTGGTAGTCATTGTAAGCTTCAAAGTGCCTTCTTGTGGTGTAAGAACCCATCTTGAAGTGCCATTTTCGTGCTCCTACTTAGGCTGAGTTTGAGGAACCTTGGGAGAGCTCCAAGAGCACAACTTGCCTCTGTTTTGAACTTTGGTAAGTTACCTCACTATGATCATGGGTTTATGATGCTTAAAGTTGATGTCTTGGCCATGTTTAATGAGTAAACAAGAGGGTATAAGGTATATGAACCTAAAATGAACTAAAGATGCATGCTTTAACGTGCACATGTGTTAAAAGTTGGATCTTTGGGATGGATATTCACGAAATGCAGAAACTGCATTCTGTCGTGAGATATCCGAATATTTGTCGAACAGATATCCGGATATCAGTATCCGGATATGGTATCCGGATATTGATATCCGGATATGGGATCTGGGTATCCGGATATGACATATCCGGATATGTCCAGTGTGATATCCGGATATGGCATATCCGGATATGCCCCTTATGATATCCGGATATCCTGGGTTCTGCGCAGACAGTAGCTGTACTGTATGAACAGTAAGCTATTGGGTGTGTGTGGACCCTAGTTTAAGGAAGTTGAACTTCTGTAATAAATGGACTAAGTCAGAATCATATGATTAAGGGCTTATGGCTTTGTTGGAAGCCTTAAGACGTAAAACGTAAAGGAAAGGCGTAGTCTTTAAGTTGTATGCTTGTGATGCATTTATATTGACTTGTTAATGGTCCATATCAGATTGTGATACTGCTGTTTGTGGACTAGTGAGTGGTTGGACTCTTGGCTTGGATAGCTAGCTTGCAAGGTAAGCTTTCGTGTCCTCGGTTTAGCCATTTTGATGTTCCACCATGTCCCATGTGGATGGGTTTATGCATGCTGTGTTACATGCTTTGATTATTTTGGAAATGCTGTTGAGCTGTTTATATGTAATGAGCATTATGATATGCATGTGGTGTCCACCTAGACGGCAATCCTGAGTATGTAGTACATACAAGATGGAGAAGCATGTGGGTGAGGTGCAGGTAGTATCCATGTACTCATGTAGGCATAGACGTATTCCTACATTTCTCTGGCCAGTAGATTTGAAAGCACACATGACATGATTAATTGCTGCATCGCATGATTTAGAACTTATATTGTAAATACTGTTTTTAGAACTTATATTACACATGTAAGTGAGCTTGGGGTGGAGACTCCTTGAGGACCCCTTGTCTTACTGAGATTTCTTGTTAGAGATCTCACCCCACGTTTGGGGACGCTTATTTCAGGATCAGGTAATGTTGAGGGCTCAGGTGGCAGGAGGCCAGAGCTGAGCTGATAATTATGCTGACGTGCTGGTTGTGGATTGCTGTTTATTTGACTGCTGTTATGTTTTCTGCTTTATTTATGTTAAGTGTATGTTGAGACTATTTGTGGGCATTGTTGCCTTATTTGGTGAGCATGGGGTTTGTCCATGCCACATGGTGTGATTATGTCTTTTAAATTCGCTGTTGTAATTAATGTATCAGGATTTTGACCCAGGCTGCATGTTGTAGTTCTGCGGTTCTAGATACACACATTATATTTATGTACGAGGTATTCAGTTAGTTGTCTTGCAATTTACATACAGGCAGTATTTTTATGAAAATGATTAAGTAATCAAGTTGGTTAAGTTAATGACGTCATAATTGAATTAAAGAAAAAGTTATTCCGCATTTTAATTAAGCGTGGCTTAATACGATAGTGTGTTAACAATCCGGGTTAACACGGGCTGTTACACCGACGGCTGTACTAACAGTCCACTAACACAAGGTTCTATCTCACACTACATTACTTATACAAGATAATAATAATCTCCGGGAACATAATCCATACGGAGATAGCCACATAATCCGGGCATATAAGCCACACAAAGATAAACACATTCACATCAAATCCGTATATAACGGCAAACAGAGTCCTATATAGATACATAGTGGTATACTAGTTATATCTTACTTTTGCACCATGCACTATAATTTTCCAATATGGTTCTTTTCTCAACAGTCTACTCATTTCACTAGACTAGTCATTAGTCTTAGTCTATAACACAATCATCACCACAAGATTCCAACATATTTCTCATTCTTTGACACATAATTCTCAACTCTTAATAGTACCCATATTTGGTACAGTTCTAATCCGTTGTCCATCATGACTAATAGCAACTATGCTCAAACTGTAGAAGATCCACTTCAGTAAAATACTTCACTTTTCATCTCAATATTTCACTATGACACCGCGAGTGTCCTCGTTTAACAGTCCATGCATCCTGCGCATCGGGACCACCAGATACTTTTCAATTTCGAGCGGTGCTCGCCTGGGACTTCCAAGAGCAACACCTCTTAGGATTCAATCCACAAGGGAAAACCCAGGACAATATTAATTGTCACATTATTAACAACATGGGTGCCATGGTATAATCTGCACACCGGGACTCCATCATGAGTCCCATACCACATTGAGCATCCAATGACACTCCAAAGAGACAATCTCTTCAAACATTTCCCATCATAGGGAATTTCAATTGCATCATTTTTCTCTTACCAAAATTTTTTCTAGTTCATTACAACCCAGGTATACATATAGGCACCCCGGCCTTCACAAAACATATATATACATATTTATATACATACTGACACTTAGTCATCACTGGATTACTATCCACATATAATTAGACCACATCATCAACATTTCAATGCTACACAACATTATGGAAGCATATTAGTACCATTAATACACCACACTCAGTTATATTTTCTCACCTCACATTTGTCAAGTCCAACCATCTCTAACTTACGGACTCTCATACTTTCAAACAATTTCATCCAATGCCATACATGGCAATCTCCTCAACTTCTTATATTTTACTTTCTATTCATATGATATCCTTACTTATGTTCAGCCAACATTAACTCATCATGGACTAAAGTCCCAATTTCAACATTGAATTATCCTACACATCATTTCCATAGTTCATTTAAGTTACTCAATATCCTCAATCCAAAATTTGAAATTTCTATTTATTTCTACATCCAAACGTCTTAAGTCATCCAAGTGTATGCCCTCATCAAGGGTCTTATAACCTTATTATTGTACCCTAAGGTATCCAACATTCCATATAAACACTCATATTCAAATTTTCACGAATTCATCGGGGTTCCAATTTCCCACCATGTCAAAGATATACCACTAATTCCACATATACTCGATTGTTTCTAACTCCCCAAACATTCAGGGAAGACTTACCAACATCACCATACCAATATCAACTCAATTCAATCATACTTACTCCCCATAAGACCACATATTCAACTATGGTAGCATTCTACCCAAAATGGTTATACATCTTATCTCAATTTCATTCTCACTAAGTCCTCAATGACAGTATCACAATTTATTCTCACTAAGTCCTCAATTACACCAAATTCACTTACTAACATATCTTTCCGTGGAACAGTCAACACTGCACCCACCACCTTAGCCTAAGGACTGACATTGGTGCTCCAGGGTTGTAACGAAGGCATCTTATACTGACCACACATTGAACACGAAGAAATGGGTTGATCAGGCCCAAACTAAGGAATCACATGTGTAGCAGTCAATAAGAGTCTACGTACAACTATACAGCACTCACCTCAATTATACAATCATCAGAGTTCCCTAATGAAACTGCTCTGATACCATAAAATGTAACAGCCCGTTACGTACCGGTATTGTTAACATTGATTATGATATTAAGCGCAGTTACAATCACAGTAATTGGGTTAATTAAATTACGGGCAAATTTTTTCTTTTATCATATTTCTTTTCATGACTATAACCTTTTCCGTAATTAATTAAAACAAAACTATAATTGTAAATGCAAATCGCGGAAGCATTCAGCTTAACAACAACACTAATCTTTCTTTTTATTCAACTCATTTAAACCCATCAACTTATTTTCATTTCTTACCAAGTTCTAGCCCTTTACATAAGCTACGCGTGGTTCAAACCACGTACCATTTGGAGTTCTACCCAACAAGTTAAGCCCCTTTCTTTTAGTCTAGAAAAACTTAAATTTTCAAAAATTGCACTGTGGTAATCGATTACCAGTGGGTGGTAATCGATTACCACCTGTCAAAAATGAGACAGTAGCCAAATTTTGACCTCCTCTGTTCTGGTAATCGATTACCAACCTTGGGTAATCGATTACCTCACATGGTAATCGATTACCAAGCCTCAGTAATCGATTACCAGTGAAGACAGTAGCCAAATTTCGTCCCCTGTTGCATGGTAATCGATTACCATGCTTGGGTAATCGATTACTATGCAGCAAAAGTGACAGATTACAGCATTTTCAGCCCAAAAGGGGTTGTGTAATCCATCCCTAACACCTTAGTACTCCACACAACACTTAAACACACTCTTATGTAGGCTCTAGGCCCCTTAAACATGCATTTTTATACAATCATACATCATTTACAAGTCTTTAATATAATGGCCATTTTTCATCACATATGGACCATTTTACAACATCATTCATTAAGGCCTTAAATACAAGAAATGTGGCAATGGAAAAGTCCCATGCTCACTCAAATTATACAATAGAAACTAAAGTCATACATATACATCAAATTGAAAGAATTTAACATGTAGTCATGAACATACAAAGGCATGGCATTTTCAACATGCAAATGTTCATGATCTAAGTCTAAAGCATAAAACATATGCAATGTGTGTCCCAATCCAATGCTCATCACATGGTGCCTCCAATATGCACCTCATGCTCCACTCTTCCAGGCTCAACCTAACCTGAAATGATGCCCCAAACACGGGGTGAGATATATAAATATATCTCAGTAAACCAAGGGCCCTGGAGGTTTCTCCACCCCATGGCTCACTCAATGTGCAAATATAACATCATATAATATGCAAGCAATACAATATCACCAACCAACTGGAGACAACCCGAGAACATCCACGCATGGATTCATGTTCAAGGACTCCATCATATAACTCCCGAGACAATCCTAGAGCCTTTCCCATGGTTGAGAAAACTCCATGGCCAACCCAACCGGAACTCCTCAAGAGACCTATCCGGCAGATGTCCCACGTTTGGCTCATCCTGGTGTGGCTCCCAGAGTCGACCCCATGGCATACCCAACTGGCACTCCGTCACGAAATGATCCAGCGGATGTCCAAACCCAACACACATCAACTGGCCAGTGACCAAACAATTTTTTATACAATCCAAGCAATATGCATACAAGCACATAATCACACAATGCCATAAACACATAATCCAACCACAACCATCCACTAGGTGTGGTGGAGCACACAAGGGCTAAACCCCAGTTCCAAAGGTTACCTCAACACCGAGCCCATGCTCCATACGTAAGCTCCAAGCTTACCCGCTTCCAAAGCGTCCAAAAGAGGCAACCTAGATAATCCACAACATGATTATCAAACCATTTCCAAATCAATCATTTAATCTCAAGTAATCATTCATTTTACTTCAATCTCTTTTATAGATCAAATTACCAAATACATCATGAATCACACATTCTTTCTCCTCATTCCACTATATCACACTATACCATCATCCAATTAAACATCATTTTATATCATACAATCTCAACTACACAACTTTTACATCATTTTTCCTCCAAACCCCTCTATGGTTCGAATTCCTCAAAGGTTGATTCTACAAGGTTTTCACTTCCATTTTAACACACACACTAATCATATAATCACATTATCAACCTATACCAATGGTCCATCATTCAATTATTCAATTACACCACATAACAATTTTCATGAAATTTCCACAAATTTTTCCTAAGTTAAAACCCAACTTTTTCACCAAAATTTATCATAGCATTTCTAGCTTTCAAGCATCATTCTAAGGCATTTTCATCTAATAGCATTTTTCCATTTGAGCTCTCTATCATCACACATCTAAGATTAAAGATTTAAAGCATAATTTCTAGATCTACAAAATCAACCACAAAAGTACCACAAATATACTCACCATCTAGTGTATGAACACCACCAAGGCTTCACCAATCCAAAGGAGATCCAAAAACTCCCAAAAACTCCAAGAACATCAATGGGTCGGATCTGTCCATGTCCAAAAACGCACAAAGGAGGTGGTTTCATGGCTTAAGAGTACCACCAATGGCTTTAGAAGGTTGTCTACAATAGATTTCAACACCAAAACCAAGTGATTTGGTGAAGAAATGAGCAAATGGTGAGGGAAGAGAGAAATGCTCATGTTCTTGCAAAAATGGAGGGGCTCACGGGTGGGGGAAGAAGAAAAAGGGAAAGAAGGCGTGGGGGCCAAGTGGGTTTTGGCCCTGTGGGTCCTATTCGCGATTTAACTTTGATCCCGATAAAAATTCTGATCACAAATTCTTAATCTACGCATTTTTCCAGTCCATGTCATATTTTTCTTTCCTCAGAATACTCGTAAAAATTTCACACTTATCGGTACACTCGTACCGCAGTATCTTTCACTTAAAAAGTCATTATTCATCACTTTTTCACAATTTTGCCTACTCACTCAATTTTCCGCCCTGATTCCATTTCCAGCATTATTTTTGTCATATTAAATCTCTAACTCCATTTTTCATGCCTCGGTTTACGTTTTTGGCAAATTACCATTTTGCCCTTTTTGCCCATTTTGGCCATAATTCTTGGATTTTCACTAATCCCTCAATTCTAACTCATATTTTATCAAATAAATTCACATTTAATTTTACGAGGTGTTATACCCTCCCCCTTGGATCCCCTTCCTTCCCCTCCCCTCCAAACTCTCAAACAAAGCCGTAGTCTTCCCATATATAAAATGATAATTATAGAAATACAAAGATGATCATGATTTTGACTTCAACAAGCCTTAAAAAATATGTTTATAAATTTTTTTTTTATTTTTTTTAAATACTAAGAATTTAAAAAAAAAAAAAACCAATCAATAACATGTGAGTCTTCCCAACAAGACAATAGTATATAATCAATAAATAAATACATTGAACCTAACATCGTTCATATCATGCAGAAGTAGTGAAGATTCTAGTGAGTAAACTAAGCTGACATGAGGAGTGGAGTGTGATTAAACTAGCAAACGAAAACTACTAATGGAAAGCAACAAATTACCTTGGTTTCTAGAGAGAATGGAATGCTTAGTAGGTTTCCGGATGTTTTAAGAGAGAATTTCTCATTGTATTTTCACTCCCATCAGAAAATTAAATTGGTTTATCTAATTTGCAACTCGTGTCTTCAAATCCATCAAACTAAATAACACAAAAATGAAAAAAAAAAAACATGAACTTTCTTCAAACGACAAAACAATTGCATACTTTATTGGGTTCATATCACAGATCCACTTTAAGTTACACGAAAATGAAACAAACATGAACCTTTTTTTTTAATAAAAACATGAACAATCCACTAATGATAGCTCAGTTTGTGCATAAGAGTTGAGTAGGTGGTGGAAGGACCTTGGTTCGATCCCCATCAATGCCATTTTCAGGAGTGGCATAAAATTTTGATCCCTGACCCGCCTCGAACTCAGGATTATTCTCATAGTCGGCTCAAAGAATCTAGAATTTGTGGGAATACCCGGGGTATTAGGCTTGGTATCAAAATAAAATAAATAATAAGAACATGAACTTCCTTTAGTATAAAACAAGGGAAAAATAAATCTTATGTCATAGGAGATTTCAAACCTCATGTCATAGATACATAAAGTGTGGGACCCACCTATTTAAAAAAAACAAAAAAAAATGAGTGGCACACCTTTTTATGGTGAGTGTAGGAAGGTTTGTTTTCTCATGCAACATGAGAAAAACAAACCCCATAAAACAAACATTAAGTTAGTTTGTTTTTAATGGGAGCAAATGAGGATGTACTGTCAGGCACATACAGGGGAAGCTTGTAGCGGGAGACGATCACCAATAGTCAAAGGCTACACCACCGTATCAAGAAGCGCATTTTTTATGCACCCAGTGCAGGTGCTCCTCCCACTGGTAGGCTAACATGTGGATAAAAAAAAAATTTCTCTCTCCTAAGTACACATCACAGAAAATACTTGATTTTGATTGGCCTGGACCACTGAATAAGTAGTGGTGGCAGTGGTGTAGTGGTGGTGGCGGCAGGGATGGCGATTGTAGTGGTGGCGTCATGTTGGTGGTGGCAGTGGTTACGATGATGGTGGTGGTGGTTGGAGATGGTGGTAATGATAATGGTGGTGACAGTTATGGTAGTGGTGGTGGTGGTGGTTGTGGTAATGATAGTGGTGGTGACGTGGAGATGGTGGTGGTGGTGCGACGATGGTGGCGGTGGTCGTGTCGGGATGGTGGTGGCAGTGGTGACGATGGTAGTGGTGGAGAGTAATTGAGATAGATAAGTGTTTCTCATTTTGTGCCCAAGAACAAAAAAGTAGAAATATTTTATTCTTTTTCTGTTCCCCAATACAAAAATTAAACCGATTCATCCCGGGAACAAAATAATAAACCAATTTTACCAAACGAGTTTTCTATCCATTTCTGTTTCCGGGAACAAAAATTAAAAAACAAAAAAATTCTGGGAAGGTTGTCATGCGCACCCTAAGCTATTGATAAATTCACATTCTTAACATAATTTGCTGGTTTTATAGGCCTGGGTTTTTCTTGACATTTCTTGCTGCTATTTAACTTTATAAAAATTGTTAATATAATCAACAGTTAAAAAAAGTGGTTTTAATTATTTTGATTTTTATGGGATATTACTAATGCAGAAAAGTACTAAAATGGCAGTAAAATTAACTAAATTACTCGAAGTCAAATAGAAAATATTGTTAGAAATGCTTTCTTAATAAATAGCTAAGGATGAACAAATTTTTATTCCAAGGAAATGAGCGAAAGGAAACGAAAAGGGCTTTTCATTATTGAAGAATCTTGAATAAACTATGTTCCAGCGGCTATTATTTAGACCCAGTAGGTCAAGCCCAATAATATAGTCCACTTCTAGAATCTTTTAGAAGGGCACCCCATTTTCCTATACTATTGCCTATTATGCACCAACGGTAGGGCAACATGCCTTGTTTCCAGAACAAGTCAGGCTACAGGTGAGATAGTTCTAGGGGGTCTTCCCTTTTAGTACCCCATCCGCCGTTGAAGATTGCTCTCTCATATTTTACATATATGAGTTATTGCTACCGTAAGCCACCTTACAGACACCCCTTTTTTTTACATGCTGAACATTGAAAGCTCCCAGAGTAATATGGTTCATACCATATGTTCGGTATGAAAACCAAGGGTAGATTCAGTTCATTAGTGTATTGGGTAATCCGAATGAACTTAATCATTTTTAATAGTATTATTCTTGTATTTATAGATGTTCTATTAGCAGTTATTATCAATGAATATGGAGTAGTTATTGAAGTGGTAGATAATTAATGGTGGCAGTTGTATAAATTGTGGTTTTAGCAATACAGGGTAGGAAGGATTGTGGGTTTAAACCCATCTACAATAAATCTATCATTTAAAGGCGGTTCAATTTTACCATCAAAGGCGGTTCAATTTTCTATTATCTATGTTACACTGACACCGACACGGAACACACGAGATACGACACGACACGATACTCCGACACGTTAATTCTAAAAAATGTTAAATTTCGACACGTTAGGACACGTTTTCATATTATATAATATTTTTAATTTATGTAGTGTATTTTATATTTAGTATTCAATAATTTAATAAAAAAATAAAGCTAAACTTATAACACCCATCAATTTCACAAAGAAACATAAGATATCCCAAATGTTTATATTAAACTCAATAAAGTCGTAATCGTAATTTAACGAATCTAATAGTTGGAATTCAAAATGCAATGCAACGTAACCTTTGAATCTTTTCTGAATCTTTTCAAAGAGTATTGGAGTGTCGGGAAGTGTCGGAGTGTCGGTTAGTGTCGGACACGACACGAAACGTCAGGAATTTTGAAGTGTCGGTGCTTCATAGACGGTTATAATCATTCTTCGACGCTTTTACATAATCGCTGAAATAACCATCTATCGAATACGCTGACGATTCCTTTAGTGGTTGATGTTTCATTTAGAGGGCGTTTGTTTGCCAGTTTTTTTTCTTTCCCAGGATACCTTGCTATGACATAAATAAGTCCCATGTTTGGTTAGCAGAAAATGTAAAAAATCCAGAGTTCAAGATTAACCCGGCAACCCTTGTTATGTGTAATGTACAGTGCATAAACCAAATCTGAAACTCCATTCAGAAGATGGGATTTTTTCGCTCCCGGGGAAATGGAAAATAAGGGACGTGAATATTGACGAATTTATCCTTCATTTTTGGTAGTGGAGCCGATGGTATTTCTGGAGCGCCGGTGACTAGTTCGTTTAGGTTTGTGAGGGAGTGAAATAAAGGGAGCGGTTTTAAGTGCAGTTGGAGCGTGAAGATGAAGACAGATACGGCGTGTCGTTTACTGATTATTTGAGCGGCTAAATAACAGTGTCGTTTAGTTTTGTTTTTGATTTTTGGGGAGGTTTATAATTATTTTTAAATTTTTTCTCTTCTCTTTTTTTCACTGTACTCAAGTGCTGGTTGGGTTCGTTTTCAGCAGTGTTACCAGATATGTCGAGCACTTTATTTCAAAACTATGTCTTTCTTAAGGAATGTATCTCACACCAAACCCTTTTCTTTGTCTAAAAAAAAAAACGTAAACATGAGGTTAATTTCGTAAAATAACATCTCTTTCCCATCAATATTTCACAACTAACCAAACACACATTCATGAAAATTAATCATAAATTCTAGGGAAAATTTTATCATACCAAACACCTTTTATTAATATTTCGTAAAACATATATTTCCTATTGTATTTCGGTAATAATTATTTCCCGGATTTAAAAAAATTTCTCCTCTACTGTTTTTTTTTTTTTTTTTTAAACGCCTCCTTAGAGAATCATTGAAAATAATTGAAAGGCGGTTAGTTGAACCGCTTCAACAACTCATATACTGTCATTTCATTAGCGGCTATATTTGGATTAATGGAATTTATGTTTTACATCACAATTTCATTGTTCGCCTGAACTTTAGGATTTTGATTTACTTTTTAATTGCATAAGAATAAGGTTTTTAGTTATTTTTTTAATTAATTTTCTTTAAAAAACATCTTTACGCCATTCATTAACCACTGAATATCTATTGGATATATTGCTCACGTACATAAAATACCAAGTGTATGTTAAGCTAAGCACATTCATTCAGGGAAAAATATAGGTCAAAGATTCATAAAAGAAAAATCGTAGTTATAGGGAATACATGCGCATAAACAAAACAATTATATAGTGTACTTAAATGTCAAATACTCCAAAAGTCATAACAAAACTTAAAAATTATCCATGATGACTAAAGATCATCCAAACTTAACAGAATATCTTAAAAACCACATCCATCAATAATATCCAGTAGATGAATGACAAAATAAAGTAATCAAGTTTGTGGTGGAGGGGCAGCACCACGTGATGAATTTGGTCCGTCACTAGGTGGCTCATGACTAGCATTGGAGGACTTTCTCATCCCTAAGGAGCCCAAGTCAGTAATCTGGTGCAATGGGATTAAAAAAAAAAATAGCATCAGTGAAGAGACCAATTCAAATTGTCTAAAAACTAGTTAAAATGGCAGTTGTAAAAACTAATAACTGATTGATCAACTTAAATAGTATGCAGACATGCTAATTCCAGATATATGCAATTAGAGCATATAAAAAACAGAGCAGATAAAGCTCTTACACTAATTTGCAAGATCAATGAATTGCGATTAACTTCCAAAAAACAACAATTATTGGAGCAAGTGAATATCATTTTTTTCAAAAATTAACTGATTACATTGTAGTTGAGTTCCAAAATGTATTTTCTGAAGTTTTGAATATAAAAAACTATAATTTAAGAATGGAAATTTTAAGGCACAAAATTACCTTGTTGTCTACTTGTCTTTGACATAACTTATGCCTTTAAAGGCCTGTCGTGTGGATGAGGTTGTTTCAGGAAATCAACCTTCTTTCCTTTAAATCTCCCACCAAGTAGTATCAGCACTTATTACACAGACCCTGCACGTAAAATAATCAAAATATAAGATTACACAAGCCTATTGACATATTAAGAATGATACATATAGCTAACTACATATCCTCAATACATTACTAATAGGAAACCATCAATAAAGTTAATAAAAAGGTAGCATATATGATTAGTTCAAAAAGATCATACTCACTAGAATATGATAAAACAAAATTATAACAAAATCTTATCCCAAATAGCAATGGGATAGTTTCTCTGTGTGAGAAATAATCATCCATAATCAAAACATATTCTCAAAATTAGCAAGTTACATGCATAACAATCAGGACCTCATCTTACCCTTTTAAGGGTGAAGAAGATATGCTCACACAAAATTGAACTGATATTCAGAGAAATCCAAATCAACATTGTTAGCATATGGGTGTCCTAGAGACAATCTTTTGATTAAATAAAGGACACAAGATGTAGAACTTTGTTTGTCGCAAATAAATGAAAGCATTATTTATTCAGTTTCATATTGTGTCTCGATGTTATTGTTAATATTATATGAACGAACTGGATAAACCCCTTGGAATAGAACAGGTATCTCTTGAGTATCTGTGATGAGATCACGATCATGAGGATTCAAGGATATTGCATGTCTATTCCTAATTATATGTTCCTAGTCTAGAGACACTGAGTTTGGGGATCAGTGATCTCGAGTAAAGACTAGTACGACTTATCTACTCGTATATGGATACAAGGTAAAGACCTCATGAGCTGCAGATATGAAGATATCTTAGCTAAAGTCGTGGGTGGACCTATAAGAGTATAGCTCGCACTGAACAGACCCAAAAGAGACTCTATGAGGAAATCTCACAGATAGTGTCATTAAAGTAATCTCTTTATGTTTGGGTGTGTCTTTCCTTAGACCAGAAGTTATTACCTAGACTGTGTTCTTGAAGGCATGTTTTGATTGTATGCCTCGTCTGCCTGAAACATGGAGACTCATAGGTATACTGTTGGGCGTGTCCTTAAAGGGCAAAGGGCTAGGGTAATAAGCTGAAGGAATTCATCAAATCTCTGTGAGAGATTAGGTTATCTGTAAACCGGAGAAATCGGGATGACATTTACAGGGACTCGGGAATCTATGCATAGTAAAAGAGATCATGAGATGATCTGCCTTTAGAGTCAGTAAATTGAAGATTCCCTATTTCGAATAAAGCTTACCCTAAACCGCAGGGGTTGATACATTTCCTTACCCTAGGTTAATGAGAAGATAATCGAGATGAAAGGAAATACATACGGTAACCAAATATGTGCAATAGGATGATCAAGTCATTAATCTGACTAGTTCTGGGGCAACAAAGCATTGCTAGTGCTCTGTGTTGTCATTAATTGGGTTGTGGGCTTGTTGGGCCCAAGCCCAGTTATGTCAGAAGCTAAGTTGGACCTAATGGGTCACACACTAACACCTTGTAGTCATGATGGACTAGCTTTAAAGGTATTGGGCCTAATAATGGTTGTTAGCCCAAGAAGCTGTTTGGAAGCCCACCTAAATGGGTGGGTGGTGCATGGAGCTTAGTAATGGGCTTGGATAGTCCAAGCCATTACTAATTAATTTAATTAGTTAAATTAATAATCAAATATTTGAATTTTGAATTTTGAATTTGAAATTTGAATTTTGAAATTTGAATTTAGAATTTGAATTTCGAATTTTGAATTTAAATTTGAAATTGGAATTTTGAAATTTGGATTTGGATTTGAATTTTGAAATTCGAATTTTGAATTGGAAATTTGAAATTTTGAATTTTGAATTTTGAATTTGAATGTTTGAACGTTTGAATTCAAGTGTTTGAATTCAAATTTGAATTGGTTTTGAAAAGTTGTTTCATAACAAAAGGATAAGACACGATCTTATTGGAGCATATTCCTTGGATCAAGAAGCATCTTTGGAGCACTTCTTTGGCTGTTTGGTGCGCAAGTTTAAGTGATAAGGATGACATCTTATCACTTAAAACAAAGCTCCATTCAGATTTGGTGGTTGAGGGAATCAGTGGGTGAGTTGATTCAAATTTTGAATGCAACTACTCAATATATTTGGACCCCTTCTAGGGCTGAATTATGCGCATGAAAAGTATATACTATATGATAGTTTATGAATTTAAGTTTAAATTATTTTGAACTTAATTTCATGTGGATAAGATTGGAGGTTGTTGGCAAAATTGGTTTTGCAACAGCTCCACCTTATCCTCCCTAATCCATGCACAAATTTCAAAATGGTTTGAAATTTTGTTTTCATTTTGAATGATTTAAATCCCTCCTCCTCTCCAAGTGTGCGTTTAATAACACTTGTTCCACACCTTAGGGTTTTGAGAAAAACCTAGCCAACTCTCCTCCATCTATGCACCATTCTGTAGGGTAGTTCATTACACCTTTCCAAACAGAATACCTAGCATCCACCTTCACCACTTGTGCGCATAGCAGGCCTCACTGTGGTGTTCATCTAGTGCAAGAAAGGGTTCTTGCATCATTGACGAACGGTGGTGTGGATCACCATTAAAGGGTTTGAACCCTTCAAGCCTGACATCTGATCTCCCTGACTGATCAGGCCAAAAACAAGATAACATCATGCTGTCTTAAAGCATGAACCTATGTGTGCATGTATGTTCCGCAGTAAAATTTTTGTTTTACACCTTACATGCATCGGCCTTCAAAGGCCAGTTTACTTTCAAGTGGTATCAGAGCCCGGTTGCTTTACCATCGACGGGTGATGGTACCTTGTTTGTGAAAGGAGTTTTTCACGGTAAAAAATCTTTAAAGGGTTAAAGTTTAAATTCTGCATATGGATTTTGAATCACAAATCCTTTAAAGTGTTAAAGTTTTTGTTTTTATGAACATGTAAATTTGATTCTGTGTTCATAAAACATTATGCATCATGGTTTAGTTTCTTTTTCTTTATGAAAGTTTTAAAAGGAACACCCTTTTTGAAAGGGTAGATTCGGCCATGGAGGGTACTAAGAGTACCTTGAATGATTTCTTATTTTTCTCCATGAATTGTGTCATGTTTATATGCATGAAATTTTGTGACAAAATTTATCATATAGTCATCTATATGATTCGCCCATGAAGGGGTTGATGGCTACATGCATGGTTTAATTTTGTTTTCTTTAAGAAAGAATTAACAAAATTTGAATTAAAATTGTTTTTAAATTCGGCCAATGAGAAATTTAAGATTATGAATCTTGATGTTATTTTGATGTTTAAATGTTAAATGTCAAAATACATGTGAAAATATTAAGGGATAATATAATGTTTGTGTTTGCATGTTTTGAACTTTTCAGGTACAAACAGGAAGGGGGTGGTCATGGTGCCAGGATTTGAATTTTTGAATTTTAAATTAATGTGTAATCGCGCCTTTTAATTTACAAGTGTATTTGTAATTTAAATTTTGTAATTTTGTTCCTCCAAACTGTTATGGAGTTTCTTTAATTATTTGTAATTAGAGAAATAGGCTAGTGGCGTATAGACGACAAGCGGCCGTTGCTTAAAGAAGCAAAAGGGACAAAAGGCGCGAGCACCATGGCTGTCTCAATATAAACTGTTTATATGCATGTATGATTAGAACGTCTAGTATGCATGAATTGGGCAAACCGCGTTTTGTATGGTTATTATGTTTGTCCAATAGCGACTAGTGTATACCGATAGATGTTTGACATAGGTAACGACAAGCATGATAACTTACAATATGCGTTTGATGGGACCTAATTAACCCCAAGATAAAAGGAACCCTTAAAAGGAATAAATAATTAAGCATATGATTACCTCCCACTACCAATGCTACTCAAAACTCTTCTACATAGTGGTGCTCCACAACTCAGTTGGGACCCACTATCTCGTTGGGCTAGAGTAGTGTTTGAAGTGTAAGACACTTAGGGTGCTGGTTTAATGTTTAACTAAGACATAAGTTGCAGGCACAGCCGGGCTTATGTGCTTAGGGTAATGGTGCTAGGTTGGTTGCATGAGATGCACCACTAAGTGACAAAGAGTTGTCAACCTAATGTTAAGAGAGGGTATGAGATACTGTTGATAAAGATCAACTCTTTATTTAAATTAATCTTGCGGTCTCAGACGGAGATTAAAATAAATAATCGCACTCTTAATCCCACTAAGGTAAAATCTAAAGTAGATTAACCCTAAGTCAAAAGGAAGGGTCGTTGACTTAGATAAAATAGTGGGAGGGGCAAATTATTTCAAGTCTTTAATAATTTGCTTTTAACTACATAACCGTATATTAACTAAAACTATCTTTACATCCTTTTCAGCTTATAGTATGACTAATCCACTGTCACTGCGTTCAATACACGATACGAATAAACTGACCGGTTCAAATTTTATGGACTGCTATCGGAACCTAAGAATAGTTCTAAGGGCCGAAAAGATTGCCTACGTTTTAGATGCTGTAATACCCGTAGCTCCACGGGAAGGGGAAGAAGGGTTTGCGGAAGAAGGGTTTCACTCCTATCGGTACAATTATACCGTAGTATTTTTACACCGGAAAAATCAGTATTCATCAAAATTTTCAAAACTTGCCTGTTCACTCAATTTTTCATCCTGAATCCATTTCCGGCATTATTTAATCATTTGCCTCGGTTTACGTTTTTGGAAAATTACCATTTTGCCCTTGGTACACATTTTGACCCCAATTTCAGGATTTTCAGTAATCCTTCCCTTTTAACACATATTATATCATATAAATTCACATTTGAATTTACGAGGTGTTATATTCACCCCACCTTTTTGGAATTTTGTCTGCAAAATCAACTATACACACATGCTAACTCAGGATACTGCCGGAGAATCTCAGTCTCCCGTCCCCAAGTAGCTTCATCAGGTGTGCGGGCTTCTAACTAAATACTTTCATTACAATTCTTTGGCTTTTCAGCCACATTTCACAATGGCCCAGCTTTTCAAAGGCCCAATGGGAGACATCAAGTCCTCCCCAATTTCAATATCATCCGGTGTCACCACATGTGAACAGCCGGAGCGCACATCGCAGTTGTGCACTTTCTCTGCTTTACCAAGCCAATTTCTTTTCACAAGTCGGCTACCTAACATATATAGCCCATAATTTCTGTTGGAGGGTTCGCCTACCTAGTCAATGCATCAATAACTATTCCCATAGGGTTATATCATGTTCCATTCAATCTATGCCACACAGGCAACTATCACTTTCTGACACATTACCGCCACAATTATCCTTATCTGAGCTTTATTTCTTCGGAGTATGTACTCTCGTCATCAATATTTTCTACATTTCTTAACCTACAACGTGCAATTTCACCTCTGCACTTTATCTTAAACAAGCACCATCTTTGTGCTCAACTTTCGAATCTAACCTTACAGGTTTACCAACTTTCACCAAAACACAATGGCGAATCACTTTTTCAAGACATTTAACTGGTACCTAGTGGGCCACACATTACCATAATTAAATCACATTGGCCATTTCAAAGCCTTCAATCACAACAAACTCATGAATTTCTGTAAGATTATACTTACAATTTCGCCTAGTCATCTCAAAACTTGACATATAATTCACCATTGATTTCTTACACTAAAGGCAACATGCCTAAAATTTCCATACCCATGTTATCAATTTCACATGTGTTTCATTCTTTACACATCACCTTCATCATCATTTTATTCAACGAGTACATATCATTCTAGGGTACCATATCATACCTCTCTCATACCTGTCCTATCATATAGGGATTTTCAAAGCCTATTTATCATGCCATATGGAACTAATTCCATCACTGTCATTACTTTCATAATTCACTATCGGCTAGCATACAAGTCTCTCGGACTATTCAAAGTACTACTAGTACACCCAATCATATATCTTGGTACCTAGCTAAGAACAACATCAACATTGTATATTTCCAACACATCTCTCACTATAATTTGCATATATACTACTCCATCAGTAACTCTACCACATACCATTCTATTTAACAGCTAGTATCACACCTTCTTACTTGAATCCATCACAATTAATCACTTATGAAAATCCATTGGCCACCATCTTCGCTTAACATCTCGCCATCACAAGCCTTCCCAGAAGACCTTGACTCAATCCATCAGTACTAATCAATTTCCCATTCCCTTCACATAGGGTGAGACTCCCACAATTCACTTCACAATTTTTGTAAAACCCAAATCCATACCACCATACTTGGTATACGCACATACACATCTCCGAGTGCTCAAAATCATAACTCAACTACCATATCATGGCACCTCACATATTTCATCCTATTTGGCATATTACTGTCCACTTAAAGATATCCAAATCCACCTCATGCGTTCCTCACAAGATACAATCCTCTAATGCAATGGGTAAAAACATCCTTAGGTTTAACCCCTCGAGCTCTTGCTGTCCTAAGGGCCCCAGGTGCAATGACCCACCAATCAGAGAATCTGTCCTTATAATTCACGCAAGAAGATGTAACATGCCCTCGGCTGTACTAACAGTCCCACTAACACGAGGTACCACCTCTCACCATATTACTTATACAAGACAATAATAATCTCCGGGAACATAATCCATACGGAGATAGCCATACTCTCCGGGCATATAAGCCACATAGAGATAAACACATTAACATCACATTCGTATATAACGGCAAAATAGTTTTATATAAATATATAATGGTATACTAGTTATTTCTTACCTATACATAATTCACTATGACATCCTAGATATGGTTCTTTCCCCTGAACAGTCTACTCCTTTAACTTGACTAGTCATTAGTCCTAATCCATAACATAATCATCTTCATATGATTCCAACATCTTTCTCATACTTTGGCACATATTTTTCAATTCTTAATAGTACCCATGCTCGGTACAGTTCTAATCCGTTGTCCTTCATGACTCATAGCAACTATGCTCAACATTATAAAAGATCCACTTCATTAAGACAACATCACTTTTCTCTCAATATCTCACTATGACACCAAGAGTGCCCTCACTTACCTGTCCATGCATTCAGCGCATTAGGACCACCATATAATTCTCAACTTCAAGCGGTGCTCGCCTGGGACTTCCAAGAGCAACACCTCTTAGGATTCAATCCACAAGGGAAACCCAGGACAATCTTAATTGTCACATTATTAACAACATGTGTGCCACGGTATAACTTGCAAACCGGGACTCCATCATGAATCCCATACCAAACTGAGTGTCCAATGACACTCCAAAGAGACAATCTCTTCAAACATTTCCCATCATAGGGGATTTCACTTACATCATTGTTCTTTTACCAAAGAGTTTACTAATTCATTACAACACAGATATACATATAGGCACCCTGGTCTTCACAAAACATATATATATATATATATATATATATATATATATATATATATATATATATATATATATATACTGGCACTTAGCCATCACAGGATCATTATCCACTCTATATCTCACTCTATATACATTTATAGACCATCATGCAATTTTGAATTATTATAGTCTATTCCAAATATCCCTTAGCCATCTATGCCCTTTCAAAACACAGTATTCACCCTTGGAATTTCCAAGAAACATCTATTAGGGGTTAACTCTCTTATGTAATATACCTCCTGAATCTCTATCAAGGAGTCATTCTTAATTACCATCTTATACATCAATACCCACATATAATTAGGCCACATCATCAACATTCCAATGCTACACAACATTATGGAAGCATATTAGTACAATTACTACACCACACTCAGTTATATTTTCTCTCAAGCTCAACCAATATTAAACCATCATGGACTACAGTCCCACTTTTCAACATTGAAGTACCTAACACATCAATTTCATAGTTATTTTAGGGTCCTGACATTCCTCAATTCAAATTTTGAAGATTCATTTTATTTATACATCCAAACATCTTAATTCATCCAAGTGTATGCCTTTCTCGGGGTCTTATAACCTTCTTATTTAACCCTAAGGTATCCAAGCTTACATATAAGCACTCATATTCAAAATTTCACAAATTAATCGGGGTTCCAAATCCCCAACCATTTCAAGGTTATACCACTAGTTCCACATATACTCAATTGTTTTAACTCCCCATACATTTAGGGATGACTTTCCAACATCATCATCATAATATCCACTTGATTCAATCATACTTAATAACCATAAGACCACACATTCAACTATGGTAGCATTCTACCCAAAATAGTTAAACATACTATCTCAATTTATTCTCACTAAGCACTGACATCTTTGTCTGTGGAGCAACAAACACTGCAACCACGACCTCAACCTAAGCACTGACATTGGTGCTCCAGGGTTGTCACGAAGGCATCTTATAATGGCCACACATATGACACGAAGAAATGGGTTGATCAGGCCCAAACTAAGGAATCACAGGTGCAGTAACCAATAAGAGTCTACGTACAACTATACAGCACTCAGCACACTCACACAATCATCAGAGTTCCCTTCGAAACTGCTCTGATACCATAAAATGTAACAGCCCGTTGTTCACCGGTGTTGTTATCATTAATTATGATATTAAATGCAGTTACAATCACAGCGGTTCATTTATAAAATGCGGGTAAACTTTTTTCATTCATTACGCAACATTCAAAACCGTTTAAGCGTAATAACTAAAAGCTGTGATCGTAACAGTGACACCTTGTGGAAGACTTATTTCATCTACTGACATAATTTATTTCACTTATTATTTGACTCACAGGGTTCCCATAAACCCCTTAAATTAATCACCACTTTATCACATACAATCTCTCTGTAAAACCCTAAAGGCCCTAACCATTTCAGTTTCTCCAACAATTTATTGTCCCTCAAATACATCTTATCTCTTATTATGTTATAGATTTTTCCCTTAGCTTCACGTGGGTTCAAACCGCGCTCAATTCTGAGCATCGTAGCTCAAGATATGTGATTTTTAAAAAACCACGTAATATTTTCCTGACAGTGGCGCCGGGTGGCGCCATTTGGCGCCAGTTTGCGCCACAACTCATTTTTTTACAAAACAATGGCGCCAGTGGGCGCCACAACACTGTCAAAATTTTCCATCAGCCTCCTGCACTTGTGTAGGAGCCACCCCAGGGGCCTGAGTTCCCGACCTTCTACCGCCCCATTTCTAACTCCGATTAACCCCAAATTTTGACACGACATAGAGGGTAACACCACCTTCAAAATGGTGTAAAGCCCATCCCTATTGGACCACAGTGGAGGGAGATACGTTCTCTCAAAGTTCACTAAAAACATGCCAATTTCCCGAAAATTGGCCAGAATTCCCTTTGTTTTTACAACAATCCCTATTCTGGTTCAATATAACCTAAACACATATGGTTATGTAAAATCACATGGGTGGAACACACAAGGACCATCAACGCCTTGGGGCACTTACAACACATCACAGTCCATTTACAGATAAGATATTCATTATGTTTCAATCACAAAGTTTTCATTACATGCTTTTGTTAACTAGCATAATAATTCATTCATGAATTAGGCTTAAATCCCTTTACATTACATTTACATGCTTCCAATACATTATAGGTGGCTATAGACAGATCCCATGCTCACACATAAGATACATATACATCAAAGGTACAATTATACATCAATTTTTGAAAGACTTTCATATATTCATGAATATACAAATGCATGGCAATATCCAATGCAACAAGTTCATGATCTAGGTGTGTCCATTTGAATCCTCTAAAATGCTATGCCCTCCATATGCACCACATACTCCACTCCTCCAGGCTCAACCTAACCTGAAATGATGTCCCCAAACGCGGGGTGAGATATACAAATATATCTCAGTAAACCAAGGGTACTAGAGGATCACTCCACCCCATGGCTCACTCAATGTGCAACATATACAAAGTATGAAATGCAAGACATACAATATCACAACAACTGGGCACAATCCAAGAACATCCACAGCTGGATTACGTTCAAGGACCCCATCGTATAACTCCCGGAATCTTCCTGGTGCCTCTCCCATGGTTGAGACGACTCCATGGCAAAACCCAACTGGAACTCCTCATGAGCCCTATCCAGCGAAAGTCCCACATTTGGATCATCCTGGTACCGCTCCCAGAGTCGGTCCCACGGCAAAACCTGACTGGAATCCCCAACGGAATTATCCAGCGGAAGTCCAAACCAACACACATCTACTGGCCAGAGATCAAACAATTCACACACAACATGCTCCACGCATGTCACAGAATCAAGCAATAATGCATGAACATACATATTCATATAATGTTCAACAACACAAATTCCAACCATAATCTTCCACTAGGCGTGGTGGAGCACACAAGGGACTAAACCCGAGTTCCAAAGGTTTACCTCAACTCCGAGCCAATGCTCCATACGTAAGCTCCAAGCTTAATCCACTTCCATAGCGTCCAAGAGAGGTAACCTATACGATCAACAACACCATTACCTCAATAGGTCGAATTACTCATGCCCATCAATCTAGGGGTATTCAATCCAATTCAACACTCATACTCATCATATAATCATATTAAAACATCATACCATTACTTATCAATCCACTTCTTTCACAGTTCAATTTTCACAAATCTTAGGCATCACGCAAAAATCCTAAGTTATGTGCATTTTTCACCAATAAATTTTATTGCATTTCTAGCTCAAATACATCATTCTAAGACATAATCATCTAATGCACATTTTCCATTTGAGCTCTCTAACTACACAAATCATCCCTCACAACTTCAACAAAAAAACCCATTTTTATACATTCATGAAACTCAAAGGAAATCAAGAATTCTTACCACCAATAGCTTGCTAATGTTCCTAGGAGTGATAATCAAGCCTCCTCCCAAGCCAAAGCACCACCAATGGCCCCAAAACTCCACAAATTCGCACAATGGGGTGGAAAAACGATCTCATTATACACTCACTTTCATGACTCTATCAAGAAGGGTAATATGCTCACAACCTCACTACAAACAACTTTGGTGTTGGAACTTTATTGATTTGGCGGCTCAAAAGTGTGGAAAATGGGCAAGAAAATTTCTTGCCCAAGCTTCCATGGAGGCTGCGCATGGAAGAATAAAAAGAAGAGAAAGAGGGAGAGAGAAAAGAGAGGGAGCGTGAGGGGAAAAAAGAAGTAAGTGGGTTTTGATTCAGCGGGTCCCATACGCGATTTAACTTTAATCCCTCACCCAATCCCAATCATATTTTCAAAACTTACATATTTTTATGGTTCATGACATATTTTTATTTCCTCAAAATACTCATAAAAATTTCACTCCTATCGGCACAATTATACCGCAGTATTTTTACATCGGAAAAATCACTATTCATCAAAATTTTCAAAACTTGCCTGTTCACTCAATTTTTCGTCCTGAATTCATTTCCGACATTATTTTAATCATTTGAGATCTCCTACTCAATTTTTCATGCCTCGGTTTACGTTTTTGGCAAATTACCATTTTGCCCTTGGTACACATTTTTACCCCAATTTCAGGATTTTCACTAATCCTTCCCTTTTAACACACATTATATCATATAAATTCACATTTGAATTTACGAGGTGTTATAGTTTACAGATAACCTAATCTCTCACATAGATTTGACGAATTCCTTCAGCTTATTACCCTAGCCCTGTGCCCTTTAAGGACACGCCCAACAGTATACCTATGAGTCTCCATGTTTCAGGCATACGAGGCATACAATCAAAACATGCCTTCAAGAACACAGTCTAGGTAATAACTTCTGGTCTAAGGAAAGACATACCCAAACATAAAGAGATTACTCTAATGACACTATCTATGAGATTTCATCATATAGTCTCTTTTTGGGTCTGTTCAGTGCGAGCTATACTCTAATAGGTCCACCCACGACTTTAGCTAAGATATCTCCATATCTGCAGCTCATGAGGTCTTTACCTTGTATCCATATACAAGTAGATAAGTCGTACTAGTCTTACCCGAGATCACTGATCCCCAAACTCAGTGTCTCTAGACTAGGAACATATAATTAGAAATAGACATGCAATATCCTTGAATCCTCATGATCGTGATCTCATCACAGATACTCAAGAGATACCTGTTCTATTCCAAGGGGTTATCCAGTTTGTTCATATAATATTAACAGTAATATCGAGACACAATATGAAACTGAATAAATAGTGCTTTCATTTATTTGCGACAAACAAAGTTCTACATCTAGTGTCCTTTATTTAATCAAAAGATTGTCTCTAGGACACCCATATGCTAACAAAATAAATGACAGAAAATCAAGAATGTATTTTGGTTCTAGGGATTCTTCATAAAGCATCAGATCTTTAAGTTCTAACTAATAGATGATGATAACCTAAGCATCATTTCCAACCACGAACCAAGAAAAACTTTGAATGGTTTTATTCCATGTCAAGTATCAACTTTCCTAAAAGCTTAAGCCATTATGTGGAAGAAGCTCATAAAAGGTTTTATGTGTAACAATAACAATCTCTACGTAGACACTATAAATTTAAAAAGCTATAGCAAGTACCAATAAGGAGATGAATTACCTCATCATAACTTTTCCCTTGAAGCGTGGCCCTCTCTAGTCTTTCTTGCTTTAGTCGCCTAAATAATCGTTGCTCTATGTGGTCACTGAGAGTTGTTCTCGGTAAATCCTTGGCTCCAAGAACAGCATTTTGGGGTAAGGGCTTGCGCTCACCTCTTTCTACTTCTTGGATATAGCAGTTAGGGCAAGTGTATTCAGCTTGTCCACCATCATTTCTTCGACCATTAAATAAGGCACATATTTCATGTTGCCAAGCGTCACATTTATCACATTGAACCCACTGCATACAACAATAGATGGTTCAACATCAACATCAACAATATCTTTATCCCAAACTAGTCGGGGTCGAAGACAACAATAGATGGTCATTAAAACAAATAAACCGGCAATTAAATGAACAAAATAAGACACATGGTATGTACCGATTCGTCCGTTTGCTCATCATTTTTCTTCTTTTCCATCCTTGACTTAGGAAAGGGGGGAGTCCCTTCAACAACAATGGTGTCTCTATGAGGAGGCCGATTATAGCATGAATACAAAAATAATGCCGGGTATCCCCAGTACCCATGGTATAATACATATTATTTCTTTTAATGACAGAATGACATTTTGTGCAATAAATAGGTGGTGGTTCAAAGGTAAGCTTCTCCACAGCACACAATTGACAGGAGTTCTCACTCTTTGAATGCTTCATTGCTTGATTCTTTGCTTTTGATTTGCCCTATCACAATAAAATAGATGCATCATGGTAAAATGAGGATATTAGAAACAATTAGACAAATATAAGGCATGAGATACAATAACTGAACCTAACATAGTATTGTTAAATAATGGGATGATAAGGCTTTTCAAAGTGTACGCCACAGCCACCAAACAGACTCGGTAAATCCTTGAACATTTAGAAGAAAAATAGAATGGTTGAATTTATTGTTTTGGTTTGTTGCATAAAACATATATTCACCTCATAAATAAATATTATGAGAAACTAAGATGAAAACAAAATTGAGTGCAATATTTAAATTAATCCACTAGAAGAAGCATAAGGAATTATATTTCATAAACTGTACAATTTGAGGAGAAAAGATTCAAATGCTGAAACAAATAATAAACATATTATATGCACAAAATATCAATAGACTAGATTGAAAAAAATTGCACAAGAATAAACAAAAAAACTTACTTGGCCAACCCATTGCCTGAGGCTAGTTATATGTTCCCTGACTTGGTCGGGAGTAAATAGTTCAGTTAAAGAGACCCCTTTTATTTTTGGTTTATCAGATTTGGTTCCAGCTGCATTCTCAAGCGGCTGGATCACATTTTTTTGCTTAACTTATCCATTTTCTTGCTCTGTTTTAATATTTTATGGCCTAGCTATATTCTCAGGCTCATCCATTTCCATTCCATAGGTGACAGGCTCACCAGCAGCAGGCCCAGGCCCTTGCCCTTGCCCTTTATCATCTGCAATAATATCTTCATCCATTTGCTGAACTTGTTCTACCTTAACTTGTTCTGTAAACTCAGATTTAGTTGAAGTAGAATTGTCATACTTCATACGTTTTAGGGGAGGGTGGTGCAGGTCTTCCCAAGTTTCAACCACGTCACCCATTGTACATGGATAAGCTTGGCACTGATCAGTAGTATCCTTGGAAGACGGTGGGTGAAGCAGGTCTTCCGAAGTTGGAGGAATAGATGAAGTAGAATTGTGACAATATTTCATACGTTTTTGCGGAGGAGGAGGGTGCAGGTCTTCCCAAGTTGATTCACAATTTTTCCGAATCTGCCGCTTACGATAGTTTCTTACAGTAACACAAACAGGACAAGATGGATCCTTGCATTTTATGAAATGATGAAGCAATTTCCTGGTCTGACGACACAGAGGATATGTACACTGATGTAGCAGCAGGGTGCATTTATCTACGTGATTACATAACTCTTTTGCAATAGAACAATGGTGGCGTTCCAGGCATTGCCCTTTTGGGGCAGAACACCGTCGAGCATGAAGTAAGAATAAAAGCCACCTCTGTTGATTCCTGTATGACGAGTCTAGTTGCTCAGCTGAGCCTCTAGAAGCAGCTTCGTCTTGCACCGCCGCTATTCTTCTTTTTCTTTGATAAAAATCCATGTGAAGATGCTGCTCATGCTCATGTGACTTATTCCCAGGACTGCTCATGTATGTGATCAACGAACTATAACAGAAAGAAAAAAAGTAAGGAAAAGGAGAAGAAAGAATAACAAAAACACGGACGGAATGAAAAGAATGATAATTAATCAAGAAATAGGATTATGCTTATGCGTACGTACAATTATATATAAAGGGTTTTGTTTCCTATTTATTCAAAAATTCAAAAAAACAAGGTTTCGTTTCAAATCGGAATTAATTACCGCTAATTTCATGGATTCATTAATGAATTAATTTAAGGGTTTTATGATTATCATTTATTACCCCATGAATATTACAATTAAATATAATAAATTTCAAATAAAACTAATTTATTACTCCGATCAAATAAAATTCATATAGAACTAATCTATTAGGATAGACCCAACAATTTTCATAAAAAACTAAGCCTACGATCGGATCGCCTGGGGATTAAAATTACTCTTCGAAGATCAAATAAAATCAACGAACTATAACAGAAAGAAAAAGTAAGGAAAAGGAGAAGAAAGAATAACAGAGACGGACGGAATGAAAAGAATAATAATTAGTCAAGAATAATAATGGATTAATTAATGAATTAATTACCGTTAATTAATGGTCTCAATTATGGATTAATTAATTACAAATAATTTTTTAGCGATTAAATTTCAAATAAAATTTCCCTAAATGTCAATTAAGATACCTCCAACAAATTTCATCAAAAAACTAACCTATGATCATCTAGGAATTTAGGATTACGTATAATACTTTTTAAATAAAATAATAACCTAAGAGCACCTATGGATTAGAATTACGTATATCAAATTTCATCTAAAACTAATTTAAGATGTCCTACGAATCGAGATTACCTGATCTCCACCGTAACACCCCCAAATTTCTAACAATTTATAAAACATTCTTATAATAAATAATTGTCAAAATTCATGTTTTATACAATTATGATACTAAAAAAAATATAACTACCTAAAGATTAAGACACACCCAATAAAATTGCATACACAACAAATCTACAACTGCCTAGGGATTAAGATTACATATAAGGATTATACCCAAATTTCATATAAAAGAGATAACCTACAAAATCTAGCGATTAGGATTACATTACCAAATTTCACATGAAATATAATCTAAAAATACCTAGGGATTAGGATTACATATAACAAATTACATATAAATATAACCTATAACTCTCTAGGGATTAGGATTACAATTAATTAATTCCAAAGAAAATTATAACCTAAGAGAACCTATAGATTAGGATTACCCAATAAAAGTTTCATGTACAACAAATCTACAACTAACAAATCTACAACCACCTAGAAATTAGGATTACCCAATAAAAGTTTCATACACATCAAATCTACAACCACATAGAAATTAGGATTACCCAATAAAAGTTTCATACACAATAAATCTACAACCACCTAGAAATTAGGATTACTTGGTCTCCGTGTTGGCTACCTTTTAGAAGAAAAGTGATTGGTGGAAGAAAAACAGTTGGTAACCAAAGAAAATAATAATAAAATAAAAGTTTGAAGTAAGAAGAGAGAAAGTAGAGGTGAAGAGAAATAAAGAAATGGAAAAATGCTGAGGATTGGAAAGTGGTTTGTTTTGGTTAGGTTGACTCCTATTTATAGCTGAAATTTTAAAACTGAGACATTAATAACGGTAATCACATTTATTCCGATTATAAAAACTGCATGTAAAATTTTAAATATTATTAATGGTTATAAAAATAAACTGAAACATTAATTACAGGTAACGGTCATCACATTTATTTTGATTATAAAAACTGCAAGTAAAGTTTTAAATATTACTAATATATTAATGGTTACAAAATTAATAAAAATAAGTATCGTCATAACTAACCATAACTGCTAAGCGTTATAACTACAATCACCACTAATTAAGGTTACACCTTTAAAGTCAACTTATGACACACTATCAGCAATCAATACCTATAATCCCATACATAAGGGTACATATTATTATTATTATTATTATTATTATTATTATTATTATTATTATAAATTACTATTAATTTTCTGGGATATTACATTCTACCCTCCTTAAAAGAAGTTTCGTCCTCGAAATTTAAAAAGTTTGAGCTTCTCAAATTAACTAAAAGGCATAAGGTTAAAGTTAATAAAAATATGTGTATTACATTCTACCCTCCTTAAAAGAAGTTTCGTCCTCGAAACTTAAAATCTCTTTTTTCTTTCTTTTGAAACCCCCTTATAAAAAGTAAGCAAACTACAAAGAGTCATGCATAACTAAGCAAACAAGACTACGTAGAATACAATAAATTCAAAATTAACTTTAATCAAGCTAGAAAAAAAGTTTCTGAATATCTTCTTTAAACAAATAGAAAATTTTATTGCATATATTATCTTTCATTTGATAGGAATTTTTAATCAATGCAAGAACAACACTAAAAGAAAGCTAATAACTTTTATTAAAATAAGAACGAGTTACTAAAGGTAGTGTTAAAAAAAAATTAAAGAATAATATCAATAATAATTTTAAATCACAAAATAATCTCAAACATATAATCATCAAATTTTCAAAATATTTAAAGGACAAGAAAAATAACCCTTCACTACCCACCTCTCTCGATTAATTTATTTATCTTATCTCCTATTATTTTATTTCCTAATTTTTTTATTTATTTTTTTGTATTTATTTAACTCAGGGATCTTTGATCCTTCGAGTCAGTATCAAAAGCAAACCCCAAGTCGAACCAGGGGCTCTGATACCATTTTGTAACACCCCCAAATTTCTAACAATTTATAAAACATTCTTATGATAAATAAATTGTCAAAATTCATGTTTCATACTATTATGATAATAAAAAAAAATATCATTCATAATCTTTATTAAGTTTATTTAGTGGAGTAGTGGGAAGAAACCATGGTAGACCCGGGAAACCCTGCCAGTCTACTGTGACCCGGGAAACACTGTCAGTCACAAACAAATCACATTGGCCATAATCAATTCACA